>JAWLRI010000837.1:7506429-7527235 GCA_034781795.1 Crypturellus tataupa | reverse complement strand
GCCGGCCCCTCGCGCTCGCTGCCGCCCGGCTCGAGCGGGCCCCGGCGCCCGGGGTCCCCGCGCTGGCGGTCCCCACGCTGGGGAGGGCCCTTTGCCCAGGGGTCGCTTTTCTCTGTTGCAGTTCGCTGTTTATCTTCCCTGCAGTTACCCCACTTCATCCTTGGAGGGTCTGCGCTAGGAACAGAAACCAGGTATTGCCCTGCTGCTTCTCAAGGCATCTTCACCTCTTCCAGTCTCTTTGCAGCAGAAACTTGAACTAAAAATCAACTCTCCCGCTTTTCAAGGGCCAGGCCCAAACCACCAAGGTACACAACTGAATGGGAAGTATTGACTCCAAAATCCTGTGTAGGATTCTGTGATCATGTAACGCTAAAGCTAAAAGTCAATATGCAGGGCGTATAGACACTCCTTTCTGTATTCTGCTAAGATGATGTATTTCTCCCCTGCTTGTTTAACAGAACAGTTAAGGTATTTTTCTTTCAAAATCCTAACCAAAAATCATGCTGTGACTCTCACAAGAATCAGTCTGTTGAGAGTAGTTTTAGTGCTGTGCAGTCATGACTTTCCAT
Organism: Crypturellus tataupa; assembly: GCA_034781795.1. NCBI lineage: Eukaryota > Metazoa > Chordata > Aves > Tinamiformes > Tinamidae > Crypturellus > Crypturellus tataupa. The sequence goes on along the minus strand of JAWLRI010000837.1, from coordinate 7,526,666 downwards.
AATTTAAAATAAGGCAAAAGAAAGACATAAATAAGATAAAAAAGAAATAGGACAAAATATACAGGTCCTGATTGTCCTATCTGATCCCCACAGCTGTAGTATTACTATCTTTGCCTTTAATTGTACTTGTCACACATCTACAATCTGCTGCTGACAGAGAGTTGTGTCTTTGGTGTTTTTTACCTCCATTTATGCTAAACTTTTGGCCTTCCTTGCTAAGAAAAAAAAAAAAAAAAAAGTGCTGATGCATTTGTTAGACTTTGGGGACTAAGTTCAATTCAGGGTATGACACCTGATGATACCTGAGGAGGATTTTATGGCTTGTGGATAAACATGGCCATGAACACAGGTATCCGATGTGACCAAACCTTACTTATGCCAAGGCTAAACTCTTCATTAACATGTCTACAATCAAATTATATTTCCTTCATTTACCTTAGGTAAATGTAAATCAACACAAAAATATAATGTAAGTTGAATTTAAAATCTGAAACTGCAATAATCATTCAGTGTAAAATTATGAACAACCATAACCACAAGCTTTTTTCTTGGCAATATTTTTACCACTAGAGGTCCCTCAACATCAGACTACCATTTCCTCCACAACGTTCTTTTCCTTTTTATATCTCTACAAACACAATGTTGTTTATCTAGAAGCTTGTCACAAAGATTCACAGCATAAGTTCATCATTTGGAAGCAGCTGAGAATGAGGACAAGAAGCACTTGCTCTTCACAGGATGGCCGTGAGCTGAAAGGCCGAGTGGCTGCACAAAGGGCAAATACAGTCATAGGGGGCATGAGCCGAAGCCAACACAGAGTTGAACCGCAGATATAATGAGAAGCTCTGGAGAGTCTTCGGAAATACAGTGTGCACGACGGTCACCTATGCTCAACAAAAATGTGCAGAAAGGTACAAAGATCTGTAGGAGCTTTGGCTTGTTTATCCTAGCAGATGACAATGAGAGGGAATATTTCTGTCAAAAAAAAATGACCTCAAAAATAACCTTTTCAAAGAGAAAGACTGTGCTAGCACACGAGCAAACATATATTAATTAAACATGATTATTTTTAGACCAAAACTGCCTAATTTTTAGTCAGGAATTTTCTGAGTGATATTGACCATACAGTTGTCCTTATTGGGGCAATCAAGCTCTGGAATAGACTTTCAGCGGGAGTAGAGGAAACAATTAAAAAAAAAGCTCCTGGTAGCAAGGGATTGACCCTGGTAGCCATGGGATTCCTTCTAGATCTGTATGGAAAACAAAAAAGTATTTTCAGGCAAAGGAAATCCACAATTTTAAAATTGAAAGAGTCCTTTTTTTTTCTAAAATTTTACATAACATTTAATCACGTTAAACTAGGTAGTGCAAAAATATTCCTTATGGCAAGGAAGATACAACCTCAGAAATATCCCACAACGCTGGGTCTTCTATCACTAACAAGAATGAAATATTAGAACGAAAGTGTTTCACATCTCAAAGCCAACAAGGTACTAATTCTGCAAAAGTAAATGAAAGAAGTGGGTGGATTTCAAAACATGGAGAGTTTTATTTATTAGGAAAGTTCAAGGTCGTGAAATTTAGGTAGTTGGTTGCTATTGCAATTCACCTGAGCCCACATAAATGGCAAGAGAGAGTGATATTTGGGGACTGATTAATAGGAGGCCACATGTCTTTGTCCCTAGTGAGTAACGAAGTGAGTGGAACAACTGTTTGAACAAGGCACATTCTTGGAGCTGAGGACACGCTTCCCTGAGCCACGTCTCCAACAAGTTGCTCTGACACTGCTGTCCCAGCAGCTCCCACCTTCTCCCAGGTCCCTCCTTCAGCTCTGCCTGCAAAACAGCCCTGGGGTCCATTAAAGCCACTAGTGAGGTTGACAAAACACATTTAGCCTTAAAATGGTAGTTTTTTTTTTTTTTAATCAATATGTTTTATACCCCTGCCCAACATACATGTGTTTGGCCACAGGGTGGTGAGACCAAGGCCCAGTAGAGGCTGTGACCAGGGGAGGCCCAGGGCAGGGAATCTCTGTGGTTGCTCCAGAGACCCCTTTCCTGCCACAGAGAGGCCCTTGGCTCTCCTGTCCTGCCTGGCCGCCACTCTGCAGAGGGGACACTCCACCAAGGCCAGAGGCAGCAGAAGGAGGTATGAGGAGTGATGGTGTGCGTTGGCCAGGGAGGGCTGGGATGATGCTGCTTGCATCATCCTGAGGAAATCAGAATTTCAGTGGCCAGCTCCTCATTTGTGTTGTGATTCCCCTTTGCTTTGAAATGTGGCCAGTCAAAAAATCTTTTTTTTGTTGTTGCAGATATAATAGCCCCAAAGGCAAAGTGAACTGACATGAAGGCCAATGTCACTAGTATCTCATAAAGTCTGGAAGGACCCTGTCTTCACACCCAAACGCAACGCCCTTGAATTCCCTTAGTGTTCTAGCACTGTTTGACAATATCATAGTTGATAACTAGGGAGCTGATGGGAAAATTAGAGATTACAGCTTCAAATTGGGAGCTATGTCTCTGAAAAGCAGACATAACAAATCCAAGGACCATCAAAACTTTCAGTAACTTAGTACATGTTGCTAACATGACCTTTTTTTCAAATACGCTGTCCCTGAAGTGAGGGAGACCGCTCTTCCAACCCTTGGATAGCTTTCTGTCTTTGGCTTCAAATCATATTCCCCTGGTGACTTCATGGAATAACATTTAACACCCACAGTATTGATTTTTTTTTCAGTTGATCATATTGATGACAGTAAAATTAATATAATTGCCTAGAGTTTCCTATATGCTGATTGGGCCACAATCCTATCTGAAAGTTTTCTGTATTAATTAGGTAATGTAGCCTAATGAGTACTTCCAAAGTTTGGGAAGCTTTTTTATTGTTTTCCAAGGAAAAAACTCCTAGCAATATGGATTTGCTGTCGATCAAATGAATACACTTGGCCCCATTTTCATCACACTACCAAATGCATACAAAAGGTTTATTCTAGCTTGCACTATATGCTGATTACCTGATATTCTGCTCCTGTGCCCACCCATCTGTCCATCTCCCGAGTAGCTGTAGGATCCCATTCTGCTCTGTTATGGGATGCTCAGTGTTGGATACCCTGATGGGGACTGACATTCCTTTTCTAAGATAAATTACCAAATAAAAAAAAAAAAAAAAAAAAAAAAAAAAAAAAGCTGCATAGGAAGCAGCACACCTCTACTGAGATAACTTGCTCTTGAAAATCTTGCCTGTTGTGTGACCCATTTGTAGGACACTTCGAAGGGCAGAGCAGTTTCCTATCTGCCAGCAGCCCTGCAAATGGGTCTTACTCATCAGCAGTGATATGGCTGCATCTAATTTCCATGCTCGCTAAGACTACCCTGGGAGAGAGGGTGCAATGGATGGAAGGATGTACAGCAAACAGAAGTCTAGAGTAGACTCATAGCATGTGGGTCTATGAGGGGAGTGATGAACAGAATATTGCAGAATATTAGGCTGCAAATGTGAGATACTGCTGGGTGAAGAACATTCATAGATTTGTGCTCCGAGGTCATCACTTCTGCAGTGAAGCTGTGGATCAACAGGAGATCATCCCTAATCAATGGCTTTAGTCACTGAGAAGGTGGCAGCCCTTGGGATGCCTCTGAACACAGAGCTCTATATGTTCACAATACTGAACACAGAAATGAGTGTCAGTTTTTCCGAGGCCCGACATTATCTTTTTTATTGATTGTTCTTTAGTTATTTTGCAGTTCACAACTGTACTGGAAGCAGTGATAGTTCAGCATTTTAAACCACACTTGTAAGAAGATCATGCTGTAGAACCATATTAAATGCTACAAAAAGCAGAAATGGAATGGGAAACTAAGATAGATTTTCTTCATTTTACTTTTTGTCAGTTTCAAGGAAATGTAAGTAATAATAGACTTTTAATGGATCTAAAATAAAACTCTATTTTACATATAAAAATATTATCGTATCCAGACATTACAAGGTTATATAAATAATGCAGAAATAAACAGCTCTAAATTATTTTTTTCCTATAATTCCTAAATACACAAAAGCCACTTTATATTGCCTGCATGGAGAAATTCTAGTTATATAACACAACTATGACTCAAATAGTATCTTCTTAGAAAAATAATTATTCTTTCTCAAGAACATTCTATTCCACTACTTAGCACTTAAGGATTTTGTTATCAGTCTCTTATGCTATTAATCTTGGATTTTAGCTCTAGATATTTTTATTCTAAGTAATTCACAAATGCTATCTTTAAGGGAGGAAGGAGAAGAAAATATTGGATAAAACAAAAAGACAATTAAAGAGATTAGGTCAGCCAGACCTGTGGAACTGCATTCCATTCTTTGTTTTAACCTTGGCAAGATAGTCTACTGCTGGGTAAATGATATAAACTCTGCCTTTAACAAAGCATTACTCTAGTTGAACTTTCACCACGCTGGAAGACAGTGGAAGCCCTTTTGAACCTGCAGTTTAACATATAGTCAAAGAGAATTGTTCCCCATGATTCAGAAACTTATGTCATTTAAAACAATGTAAGGTAGCAGTAATTTTATTAACTTGATGGTGTTACCTAAAGGTGTGACATTTGTAACACTGATGATAATTTTGTCAAGATGATTCTGTTCTTTTTTTTCTTAAAGATTTCCATATGCTCCTGGCTTTCCTAGCCTTCAGAAGAGTTGATAGACAAGACTGAAAGACTGAATGACTATAAAACAGTAGTAAGATCTTTTTCTCCATCATGCTGTTCAGGTATGATAAATATCCCATGTAAGAAAAATACTTGAATATTATATTTTGGAGGAAAAAAGAAAAGAAAAAAAGGAAAAGAATGGCTAGGCTGATTTATAGGAATCACTTGTATGACATTACCAAGTTACTGTTTTACAAAAACTTCAACTTTCTACGTGTGTTCAGTTTCTTGCCTTCATGGATTTTCCCGGTGGTATCTCTTTGGCTTAAAAACTTTCCAGGTACTGTAACACAGTCAGCCATTACACCTCAACTCACATCAGCCGCTCTGCCCAAACCGGAATGATACTAATTAACAACTTCAGCAGTTACATCATGACACCGCAGTACTACAGTGGCCTCTGTTTCTGTAGCTGGTACCGTTCAGTGGCTGTTCAATTCTCTCAGCATGCTAACGTATGCTCTCCTGCTATCCACGGTGCATTACCACTGAGTTACAATGTCTTCACATGACTCTGATTATTTTGCATTATGAAAAGACCATTGTGCTTCCTGGAGTTGTAAGCAGTAAGGTGTATAAGATAATGCACACTCAAGAAACAGAGTTACCAAGTACTGTATTTATTCATATTTTGATCTATCTGGAACTCTTAGACATTTTCTCACATGCCTACAAGCAAGCCAGAACTTAATCAGAAGTAAGAAAATATATTTTTCTATTTGAAAATCAAGGGTCAGCTTTTAATTTTTTACACAAAAATAAATTTGGAGTGGCAGACTGTTCATATACATCTTAGTCAAACTTGGATCCTATCACTCTCCAGGATCATCCTGAAGGTTTACACACAGGATGACCTAAATCAAACAAAGTACCAGGTAGGTGAGTCAGTCAGCTTTGATTAGCTGTAATTATTGGATACAGGGAAGGAAATATTAATAAAAAATGCCTGCAAGAACATTTGATACAAATGCATCAGTTTGAATGCAGTGTAAAAACCTGAATATTAAGGCCTATGATGCTTAGCAAGTGCTGGTGCTGGTAAGGTATCTTTTTTTCCTGCAGGCTCAAAGAGAGCAGATATCCTGAAGTGCTAAGAAAGTTGTGCATGTTTCAAACTTTCCTGTAAGAGGGCATAACACTTGTTCAGCAAATAACCTTCTTAAAAGCAAGTGGGTGTTGCCTTTGGTAATTCCTCATGCTCTCATATTGAGTAGAGCTTTTACAAAGAAATTTTCATTATGATGCTTCTGTTACAGCAGTGAACACGATGCCATCATTTAGGGCACTTCAAGAAGTCAATCAATAGTGGAAACTCCTCTCATCACAGTTATGGTAACTTATTTCTGGGCAAAGTTCTTTACTTTTTGTAAAAATGATGAGTGTCTATACAGCTGCCCATGGTTCTAATCCTGTAAAATGTTGAGACTCTCTAAAGCAACACGCGTTTTCCTACTGGGTTTGACAGAAGCAGGAGGAACTTCACACTTTCTAAAAACAGCCTATTGTTTCCATTATTTTACAATATTACTGGTTACAAACATGTTTGTGGGTCTGCAAGATGCTACATCACCAACAGAAGCTTTGCAACTTCTGAGCAAGTTTAATTATCATTCCAGCACGCACGCAGGCTGAACACAACGGGCAATCTGTAATTTTTTTAAGGCAAAGCAGAGATTCTGGCAGGGGCAGGGCTGAGTTTGCTGATAACCCGTGTTACAAAATGCTTTGCTTTTAGAAGTTTGACGTGAGATTTTTACGGAACTCCCAGAACTGGGACCCTCCGCTCCCCCGCGCCCCTCTGCGCGCCCGCACCTCCCGTCAGCGCGGCGCCCCCTGCCGCTAACATGGCGCCTTCCCCCAACGGCCCCCAACGGTCGGCGGCGGCAGGGAGGGGCAGGCGCATGCGCGCGCGCACCGCCTACCCCTGCTGAGGCGGCTCCCGGACGGCGGTTGGGCGCGCGCGCCATGCGCCGTGCGGGTACGTGCACGTATAGACATATTTAACGAGATAGGGTTTAATATATAACCTACTCCGTCATTTTTTAGCTGTAGAAGCTTTACCAGGTCAGTATTAACAGTATGTGCTAATGGTTACTTCTTATTAATGTCATTAACTAGCCAAAGCAGTCTCAGTGTATCCCAAATTACTGTGGAGCCAATGCTGTCCAATATGCAGTGTGTGTGAGGGATACAGTCAGTCTTCATGACCGACGTTGAAGTTGATTAGGTTCAACAGAACAGGTGAGGAATGCTGCAGGCTAAACCATCTCCCTACTCTGCTGCAAATTTAGGGTTGTGGCCCTTTAGAAAATGTTTGAGCTTTGCGACACCGCAGTTTTTCTCTGCTTTGGCTCCACTTTTAGGCCAGAGAATGGCTACTACATACATTTCAAAGGAAGAAAGGAAAAACAGAGTTGGGTATTTTAGCTGCTTGCATTTAAAATTATTTTTCACTGACAGCAAAAAAAAAAAAGAGCAGTGAAATAAGTATTGACTAAACTGTACAACTCTAAAAAAACTAATAATTTCAAAGAAACTGCCTGCCTTTACCTCCAACAAGGAAGCTGATATGCATGGCAGCGTAGGTGATAATTAAGAAAAAGATAAAAGCCTGAGAGTGAATGTTACAGCAGTTACAAAAATGTAAAGCTAAGAAATACTGTTCCTCTAGAAAGCTGCCTGTGTAAGCATCATACAACGTTTTGTGCAAATAATGCTAAAGCCCTCCTATTTCATTAGTAATGTCTGATTGTTTTAAAAAACAGCAAAGAGCATCTATCACACTTGTTGGGCATGCCAGATCGTAGCATATGTTTTGAGGAAGGAATAGTGGTTTCATTGTTTGCATATCCAGGAAAGTCTTTAGCTACCGTTTTCATACTGCAGATGTTAAAATGTGAATTCTGTCATGTGAATAATTCACATACTGTGAAGCCATATGTGGAAACAATCTCAATATAGAGATGTTGTAACTTCATTGTTCTATGGAACATATTTTAAGAACTCTGTAGGCAGTTGTCATGTTTCAAAGAGCTTTAATTCCTCTAGTTAGAAGCAGAAACATAGAAGAGTATTTGGAAGGGGCCCCTGGAGCTGACCTATTAGAGCTCCCCTGCTCAAAGCAGGGTTACCTAGCAGGCTGCCCCGCACAATGTCCAGATGGCTTAGACTGTCTCCAAAAATAGAGTCCACAAGCCTTCTGGGCAATCTGCCCCAGTGCTCAGCCACCTGCACAGTAAAAAGAAATAATAATAATAAAATGTTTTCTTATGTTCAGAGGGAATTTCCTGTGTTTCGGTTAGCGCCCATTGCCTCTCATTCTGTTGCTGGCACCACTGAGAAGAGTCTGGCTCCATCTTCTTTGTGCATTTGTACAAGGTGATAAGATACCTACTGAGCCTTCTCAAGGGTAAGCAAGGCCAAGCTCTCTCAGATCCAAATTGTGTCAGATGCTTCTGTGCCTTTATTGCTTTTGTGGCCCTTTGTTGGACTCACTCCAGTATATCCATGCCTCTCATTCTTTTCTCTCCCTTTTTTCCCCCCTATTTTTTTTCTCTCCTTCGATTTTTCCCTTCCTTGTTCTTTGTCCTTTTTTCCCTTCCATCTTTTTCCCTTTTTTCTTCCCCTCCTCTTATTTGCCATACTCGTTCTTTCCCCTCTTTGTTCTTTCCCCTCTTTGTTCTTTCCCTTCCTCTTCCTTTTTCTTTCATTTCTTTACTACTTTTCCCCTCATTTTCCTTTTTTTTCCCCTCTCCCTGTTGTGGCCCTTACTTGTGATGTTTTGCTTTCTTTTCCCTCTCTTGCTTTTTTATTCTTTTTACCCTAATAGCAAATGATATATGTAAGTAAAATAAACATTTTATCCATCTAGAATAAACGAAGCTAATAAAGCAGTAAACAGGTGGGTAACTCCTAAGCAACAATAACATACAGTACCAAAAGAAGAAATCTTCCACTCTCATTGCGTTACTGTTTTAGTGCAGAATCTGAACAGAGGCAAAAAGATGATAAAACTGTTGCATCCCCTGGCAACTTTTGCAGACCTTTCTACCTACACTATTAACAACAGCTTCTCGTGTGACCTGCTTCTACCTTCTAACAAGACCACTTCTTACAGCAGTTTCATTTTTCAGAATTTAATAATACGGCTAAAATAATATGGAAAACAGGCTTCTTATTGGGCATTAAGAAAAGCAAAAATAGATAATACTGATTAAGAAGTGCTATATACTTACGTGCACTAGGTATCCTTGTGAACATGCTAGCACACAATTTAGTAACCTTTTACAAAACTTGCAGTTGCTTGATGCTGTCAGCGAAGTACATGATCCAAGGATACAAGACTCGGTGAGCAACAGATAAGTAGAATATCGAAGACAACATTCAAGATTCTGCTGGATAGCATCACAGTATAGTAATGAAGTTTTTTGTATTTAAATAAGCATGCAGTGTTTAAAAAATGCTCTAATGCACTTAGTTTATATTGGACCCTTTGTCCTGGCAGCTGCTCTAGAGAATGAGGTTCAAGTGGATTTATGCAAACCTCTACTTTTTGGAACCATACTATATTGAGCAACTGTAGAGCAACAGCACCACTCAGTGGAGATTCCATAAAAAGCAACACTTGCAAGGGCGAAGTTATCTCGTATTCATGGCACAGCAGTAGTAGCAGCTCCAGCTAATTCCAGGAAGACAAAACTTTCTCAGAAAAATACTTAATGTAGAAAAAAAAAACCACTAGCAGTAGTTCACAATTAAGAAACTACAGAGAGACCATAATTTCTAATCTTAATATTGCTTATTAATAGGATTATGTTTTCCACATTTTTATTATTGCATCTCTTTTCCAAAAAAAAACTCCACAAATAATTCTTTCAAAAAGGAAGCAGCATAGCCATAAAAAAAGCTATTGCAAGATTGGAAGGTATTATTTTATCTGTGCCATAATGATATATAACTACATTAGAATTCACAAACATTCATGTAAAGGAGTTATGTAATATGGAAGAAGAATCAGCAGGGGCTGACACTTGTTGCAAGCTTATTTCTTACATATATAATGGCAAGCATTAAAATTCCTCTCATTAGCAGAAAGTAAAAAAAAAAAAAAGATGTGCTGTTAGAGGCTATTGATGGCTAAATTATGTCAGAAGGAAAGACTGTGGTAACCACAGAACTTCACAAATTGGGAATGTAATCCCAGAATTTGGGGATTGCATTTTTTGTGCCATGTGTTCCCCTGTACATACTGAGGAGTTGGTCTCCATGAATGCTAATTGGGGATGCTCCAAGAGCCCTGGTTTCTGTTATCACTTTGTGCTTTGATCTCTGTGATAGGCAAGAGGCAGCAGTGGGTAAAGCAGCACGAGAGGCCTCACATCCAGGAATCCAGTAGCCTGGGGCTGCCACAAGCCCATGTTGGACTGGTCACCTGGGCACATGCTGTCGCAGCACTGCTTTGCTGCAGAAGCCTCAGCTTAGCTCTGTCACTCACTCTTTGGAATCATTAACCTCTCCAGCACAGTCATTGCTGTTCTTCTGGAGTAAAAACCCTGAAGTCAGTTTGCTGCAGAGGTCAAAGCAGAACTTTGTCTCCTCAGCTCATACTCCCAAGTTGATACCATGCAGCTGCTGAGGGCAACTGCTCAAGCCTGATCTGGCACCACCTCCTCTCCAGGTGGAGCTCAGGGCTGCTGCCATCAGCAGTTTTAGGAAGCACTGGCAGAAGCTTCCCTTGTTGGTCAAGACCTTAGTTGAATGTTGCATCTCTGCTTCCATAAGCTAAATCATAGTTGTTTCACCTCTTTTCCTATAGGTGAGATTAAACTGGCCCTGATGCCAAAATCTCCTTCGAACAACTTAATGTTGTTGTTCAGAAACCCTAGGACACCTACCCAGATAGTGGTAGTACTACAGCAGAGTGGCAACCAGAACATCATTGGTAAGAAGAATGTAAGGTATTTTTTCTGAAGTTTAGCCTGTTAAAGGGGACATGACAAAAAAGTAAGTAACAGGATGTATGGAGTCTGTGACTTCAGTTCCACGTGTCCTACAACAGCCAGGATTAGAGGCTGAAGGAAGGATATGAGCAGCTATGAGTTAAAAGAACCTCAAACTGTTCTGAAACTGCCTGCAGAATGAGTAGCAGATCAATGTATAACCAGTCACTATTTCAGTGTTTTAATGTGCAGGTAACAAGAAAGGATTAAAGAAGAAATCAGGATAAAATACAAAAGAATGGTAGATGTGATTTTTTTTTTTAAGCCAGGTAAAGCTTCTGTTAACATAAAATATTTTTTTCTATTAACTGAAGAAGAAGAAAATATTCCCTTTCAAGCTGAATGCCTTGCATTTCAAAATTGGAAATATTTCAAACATATATTTCTAACTATAAATGTAAAATTAAACCTCTGCTCTTGACAGTGGTTGGTACTTTCAGAAAGAAACTGTTTAATGAGTTTCGTAAGAGTGGTTGCTGAACTTCAGCACTGTATTTAAAATACCAGTGATTTTTTTTTTTTGCAGTTGCATAAAAGCCAGCAGAGGATGCAAGATATCCATGCTTCCGTATATCCTACTCAAAGACGTGCACAAAAGACTCAGTTTTTCAGTTCCTGAGGAATAAAATTTTTAAATTGAAACAAGAATGCTTTGTCTGTCACTATCTAACTACAGACACTGTATATGAAGATACTGTATACCATACTGTATGTATAGGATACAGAGATATATACATTTCCTGAAAAAGGAAAGCTTTTAAAAAGGATGTAGGGACCCCTGCCTACACGTTTCCAAGCTGCACAGCCTTTCTGCTGGAGTGAGAGCCCTGGATGCTGACACTGTTTTACACTTGGGCTCTTCAGAAGATGAGATGACAAAGAACTTAGCTCTGCATTGCAATAATCATTTTTAAAAAAGACAAGGCTTATAACAAGCTTAGGAAGCTATCCAGCTAGGGTTTCCTTTTGAGTCTTTATCTTAGTACATTAAGATATTTTGTAGCGCAGAATCCTGGATGAACTGAAGATTGTGAAGAGATTTTTTTCTAAGAGTGCATCTGTTACTGTCCAATCTGCTTTAACACTCATGAAAATTCTTAAAATCTATTTGTAAAAAAATATAATTCAGTAAATTACAAACCCCAGGATGTTTCTTCTTTAATTCAGTCATGTATCAATGAGTATTTGTGAACCAAAATCATGTTTATACAACTGTGTTTAGAATATGTTTTGTTACCATTCTGGTCTACTATTTTAGCTTGAAGATTGCTAATATAAACAGATTAGCTTTAATTTCATACAAATAAATAAGACAGTATCTGTGTAGTCTGTTACCAAGGGGGCTTTTCTAGTGCTTTTCAGCTCCTGGGGATCTCCTCTCCCTGAAGACTCCTGCTTGAGGTGCTTCTGACCCCAGGTGGCTGCAGGGCCGGGCCCGGTGCTGACCCTGCCCACATTTATGGGATGAGGGAGAAAGATTTGGAATCAGACGGTATAAAGTTCTCATAGGGACAAAGTTGACAGTCCCTTGCTGCAAAACCATACCTGCTTTTGCCTGCCTTAACAGGTAGGCAAAGATGTAATTAAAATATCTTGTGAGTTTCATAGAGGATTCATACCTTTACTTTCATGATTCTGCTCTTCTAAATTGCAAATACACCCATACTTGCCATTACAGAAACCTATAAATATGCACCGGAAAGTCTGTATAGCAATAAAATCAAATATACAATGTGTTCATATGATCGTTGCTAAATTCTCAGAATGCAGATGGGCAATAGCAATTTCCATAGCGTTCTTATCAGGGGTTCCTAGAGCAAGTCTCTACCAAGGGCCAGGCAAGCCAAAACCCAAAGTGAGAGCACACAGAAATGAAAAAATGGCCTGAGGCTGCTATTGAAAACTGAGGAAAACTTTGTCTCTGTCTTAGCAGAAAATGGAAGTGCTGTGGATTCTTTAATTTGTCCATCAGAAAACCTCAGGAGCTAAATAGAAGTAGCATCTACCAAGAATCCTCCACAACTCCAGGGTATCACTGCAGTACTTTGGTGAGGAAATAATCCTTGTCTGAAACGGAGCTTTATGAGGTGAGGTTATTGACAAATCTGCAAGAACAAGATCTTGCAACATCCATGCTTTTCTCCGAGGGAGAAGGATGACCTGCTTCTTGACAGCATTCCCCTTAGGCCAGCGGTGTAGAGGTGTGGGGGATGTGAGGATCGACATATACCTGTCCCCTGGCAGGTACTTCTAGAAGAGGCAGTTGACCTGCCTCTGGGTATCAGCAGGCTAGGACAGATACTGCAGGTAGTAAATAAGGTAGCAAGTAAGGTAGTAAATCAGGCTTTTCTGCTGAAGAGTTGTCAAACAGGTGTAAATAACAACTAGGATTTCTGGCATTTGAATGAAAAATATTGAATTATCATTTGAATGAACACAAGAAAAAAAAAGTAAGATAATCCTTTCATTCTTTTCTATCCTTCTCTAAATTCTAAACAAAATTCTTAAGTGAATGAGCAATTCCCACTTCCTTGATAATATTTCCAGTTCTATCCCTAAACTGCACCCCTATTTCTGTGCTCGCTTGTAAGGGTGTCATGTTTGTCATTCACAGACATGTAAATACACTCAGTGATTCCTTGCTGATGAATTGATCTTCCTCATTCCTACGGAATGTGAGGCCAACATTCTAGCTGCCTTAGAACAAGTGAGTCCAGCAGACAGCTCATCATCCGAGGTGGTTGTCTTGGGGTCCATGGCCTGCTCTATGGCAAAGTATTTGCAAACAGTCCGGACAGGAATTGTGAACAAGAAAACTATGTCTTCACTAATAAAGGCTGCAGTTTATTTTTTTAGCTGTGGGTCCTCCATGGGCATGTGTCCCCCTCCCACAGGTGACTGTTGCTGTTTTCTCTGCTTCTACTACAACAACAGGTCAGTTAAAGCTCATGGCCTTATGTTAGCAGCAATGCTAGTTCAGCCTAACTCATGCTACACCCCCCCACACAATATGTGCTCACTCTGGTCTCTCCGCCTGCCAACATCCTAAACGCATAAGCTCCTGTGATCCATGACTCCGCTGGTTGCCAGCACTTAGCTCTCTCTGTGCACACATGCACAGAGAAGGCCACCCTGCCTAGGAAAAGTCCGAAATAGTCGTTCGAAGGACAAACTGTTGAGATTGGGTATTTTGTTCTAGAAAGAAATAAACCAGTCCAAATAAATGCTGTCTTCTATTCTGGCAGCCAAGCTTAGCTTTTGAAAACAAAATCTGTGCTGACCCAATGATAAGGAAACCCAGTACATACACAGGGTATAATTGTACTGCAGTAACCAGAATGATGACACTAAGCTTGTAATTTATCTTTCTACTGGCAGATCATCCTTTGGGATCACATCGACAGCCCTACGTTCTGGGTCTTCTGCAGAACACACTGCTTTAAGAATTGCCAACACTTGTGTCAAGAGGTCTCAAGAAAAACAAAATGGGAATAGATGGGACTTGGAGAAACCAAATGGAAAAATGGAAACCAAATTTGGGCAAATGGAGAAACCTGACAAAATGACCAGTCCTAGGAGGTACTTCTCAAATGTGCCAAAACCAAATGCATGGAATTCACTTGGGCAGAGGGAAGACTTCCCATCCTAAAGTCACAAAACAAGGTAGGGCTCCAACTGGAAGCGCAGGGGGTGGTTTCTAGAGAAAAAGCCCATGGGACCTCCTTTCAGTTCCAAGGACAAGACAACACATTGCCCCAGAAGTAAACGTGCAAGGCTGCTACTAGTTTTTTTGCAATGACAGTTGCCTCTAGACTACACTCCACACCCAAACAACACAAGACAGAGTAGGGTGGCTGTGAGTCACAACACTCGGTGATACACAAGCTAACATTTATTTGCCTGGGAGGACAGGTATAGCAAGTGGAAAAAGATTCCTGTTCTGCAACACACACACCACACACAACCCACAACATCAGTCCCACCTGTACTCAGTTCTTTAGCCTAGGTACCCAAAGTGTCCATGGCACAAAGCAGAGGCAGAGAATGCTCTTTGTTAGCATCACTCGGCATCATATCGTTCACCAGAAGAGAGGTGTAGGAGCTGGACTTCATCAGAGCAAAGAGCGTGCAGATCACTGGAAGGAGTCATCTGAAGGACAAATGGAAAATCCGAGCTGGTTGTAAGACTGACAAATGACAGAGAGGAAGGTGGGAGAACAAATACTTGACTTGTTTTGCATAGTAGAATAAGTTGCAATTTTGAACTTTGTTCTTTATCTCACCTGAAGGATTCCTAATCTCTCCTAAGAGCAGATTCTTATATAGTTTAGGTATTGACTTTGAAATGTCACCTAACTGTAATTCAGCTCAGTATTTAATGGAACAGCTTGTGTGTTCCAAGGTCTTCCTGGACAGGAGCACTTGGCTGAATTCATTGTGCTTTTGTAACTGATGTCTAAAATGTCATGATTTGCAGAGATAAATATCTCGTACATCTGGAGTAAACAGACATTTAGGAAGAGAATGCAATTCTGATTACGAGACTCATCTAGACATAGCATATATCAAGCTGGGAGTGACTGCTCTGGATATAGTTAATATTACTGACATTCTGAGCTGGATATTTCTCTTCCTTACTGACCCTTTCTGTGAGTTCATTCACTGGAGCAGTTTCACTTCCATAATCTCCATGGGGCCATTTTAATACCTCATGAAAAAAGTGGATCTAAGATATATATGTGTGAGATGCATGGATTTTGATGGTGAAGTTGTGCAGCTATCTTTTATACACACATTCTAGCAGGTATATACCTGTCCCAACAAAATAAGGAAAACCTTCACCAATCAAAGGTATCTTTAGGAGGTCGGAGTGTACCTTTGAACGAACCACCAGATCACCACCGATATTTTAGAACTTGTAAAAATACGCTGCCCAAACATATAGATGTCAAAATCTATACAGGATTTCATTAATTATACCATATGCTGAAAGGAGCTCAGAACTCCCACTCTGTTTTCCTAAATCCTTCGCCTCTGAATAGCTCCCTGGCATTCCAGATATATTATCAGAAATAAACTTCCTACAGCAGAGCTAATGGCAAATGGAATAAAATCACACCAAGCAATAAATGTAAAACTTTCCAGCATAGATCCCTTTACTCACTAAAGGTTTTATGGCCCATTAATTTTTCCTCACCCACCTCAGTTCCTGCTAAAATACCACTAACAGGAATTTGCTGCCTATCTCCAACACCTTCAAGAGTCTGCAACTTTTCTCTTTGTCAACATGCTTTGTTCCACGAAGTCTGGCTGCTTTTTTACAAATAGACTAGTTGAGCAGTATTAGTATGGCTATTCCCAAAACATACAGCTCCCTAACTGGTCTGAAGTTTGATATTTGCTGGAGCTGTGTCAGAGCTGAAGAGTAAATACACAGTATCTGTCCATTGGTTTAGTGAAAGATACTCTCTCTCCCTACGTAGCTTGCCTCTGTTACCAAATACAAGCCTTCAGACTTAGAAATATAAATATTTTCAGTTATTTGTGAGCTTTACTGTAGAAAGATTAGATGCAGATACTGTTCCTACAGAAACACCATTTGGAGTTGCTTCTCAGCAGATTCAAAGGGAAAAAAGCACCAAAAGATCTAGCAGATACATGTTGGCATTCTGGTTTCTTAGTCATGAGAGCAGAGTACGAGACCATGAGAGACATAACAAATGTCACAAATGTAAAATGCTAAGTATTTTCACTACTATCTGACAAACTCAGGTTTAATCAAGTTAAAGCCAAAAAAAAACTGTATATTTTTTAACATTTTAATTTACCATTTTTATTTAACTGTCTTTTGCTGAGTCTCACAGAGCAAAAGTGAGTGAAAGGACAAATTTGCAGTTAACAACTACAGTAGATTAGTCTAACTCCAGGAGTTTATAGTTTCAGCCCTGCACAATTTGCCCACAGGACTTCAAGTCAGCTGCATCTCAGCCCCAGATCTTGACATCAATATCACAGTAGCACAGTACATAGAAATTATTGATATTTCTGAGAAAATTCACCATGACTTAGATACAGGTCCAATATTTACCCATTACATATGTCTCCAAATTATCAAAAAAAATCCCAAATACACTCAGATATTTAAAAATAATTCCATGTCTAGTTATGTAAGAGTATAAAGGACAAAAAGAGACTATACTGCGGCCAGTGACATTTTGGCAAACAGTGTGATCACTGCAACCTTTATCATAGTTTTGAGAGACCTGTAGCCGTAGCTGGGTGTCTGCTGCCTCCAGTTCCACCTGATCCTGCCATTCAACAACCAGCTGGTGGAGTGGTTTTTTATTCCTTCAAACAACATGTGAGATTGTACAGGCCACATCTCCAATTCTTTGAGAGAACACAGCTAACAAATATAAGGTATTGGACTTTACATTAGTCCATGAGTATTGATACATTGTTGAAAAAGTGTTGTTTGAGTTCATTTTATTCCAATTTATATTTTTTTAAAAAAAGAAGAAAGCAGAGTAAGGCTGTTTTAAAACTGCTCTTTAAAAAAAAAAAAAAAAAAAAAAACCCACATAATTTCGTTGAAGACTCTCTCTGTCTCGTTTATTGGTTTGCTAATGTACATCCATTACACAGTGAAATACTTTCATTTCATTTGATGCAACATCAGTTTTCTTTGTCCTTATAATAAGCATTTCCTAGCATTGAATTGCACTAACTTGCAGGGTAGGGAGGTAAATCCCAGAACCTCATCCAAAGACAAGGGAGGGACTCTTGGGATAGGGTTAATTTCAGCTCACTTAGGCATCCACCGTACAGCAATATGTATGTGACCTTGTTGTCCAGCCGACCTTTGTAGCCTACTGGGAGAAGTCATGTATTTTGGGAACACAACTCCCAAAGCTGGGAAAGAAGTGGCTTCCCAGAAACCCTTTTCCTTGTTCATGGGCAACGTTTGATAAAACAAACGCCACTCTGCATTTAGGTGAGGCTGGTGGGTTAATTTGCTTCCTTACTACTCAGTATGTTGAAAGACAAACTCCAGATCTAGACTTCAACAAAAATGTACTGTTGACTTGGGTTTGTGTTTTCAGATACTCATGGAAAAACACCGAAATCCTCTGTTCTGCTTTTTGCTTCATCTTTTAATCATTTGTAATGAATTGCTTGAAGGTATTTATTTCTGCCTCTTCAGTGAGAACAGAAATTTCCATAAAACAGACCTGAGGTTTATATGAGCTTCAACAAGAGTTAGTGCACTCGCTAATTAACACTACAGGAGAAAGTGCGAAACACGCTGAATACTACGAAGTACAAAAAGTAAGAAGGGCAGCAGATTTGTTCTCATACCACTGAGAGATTTTTATGGCAGACTGGTTATTTCAACATAATGATGTTCTCCTACTCAGGTACTAAGTTTATATGTGTGCATTGAGGAAGTCAGTGGAAGAAGTACTACCAGAATGTTATGGTTACAGAAATATCCTTCCCACCATCACATGAAACCCAGATGGATTTGTGGCATCTTAGAGGAAGGAGAACCATTGCTTAAAAGTAGAAACTATCCCCCCTACTCTATCCTACAATCCTACTCGACTCAAAAAGTATATGCATATAGATATATAGCAATATCTTCCAACAGTTTGCATATATAGAAAATTTCTGATAAAATGAGCAACTGTATCAGCCTCCAGACAGGAGTCTAAACCAAAACCTAGGCCTGGCAATTTGCTTTCAACTTAGTTCTTCAGTTTTCTTAGATTCTTGGGTGCAAAAGTTCACATTGACTAGAGCTGAGAAGCAATTACTTTGGTCCGTGTTTCTTTAAACCTTGGTAGCACTGTGAAATAAATGTATGGTGACCTACCCACTTAAAGAAAGGTGCCAAAAGTCCACACCAAATCAGAAATGTGGAAAGAAATTAATTTTTTAGACTGTCTTAGATTTATGACTTACTAAATTCACCTATCTAATAATGTAGTAGATTTGGACATTTGGGGTTGGGTTTTATTCTTAATACTTCCCAGAATTTCATTTTGATTCATCCTTCCTAGGAAGAGCCCACTGAAGCTGCCAATGACCAAATAGGGGAAACTCTCTTGGGGAGGGTCAGGCTCTTGCCGCTGCCCTGAGCTCTGCACCTTAACTGATCCAGCTCCTCATGCCTGTTTGTTTTTGCTGGTAAAGTGCTGTGGTGGCCAGAGATCCCTGTGATGACATTTAGCACATGACATCCAAAATGTCCCCAGATGATTGTAAATGTCCTGGAAGCCTTCAAAATATACAGAACATGTTTAGCTTGACTGTAGATTCAGTAGGTAAACTGGCTGCGTGACTCATGGCTGGGGTTCTCCAATTCTGATCCGCAGAGGACAGCAATCCTCTGTCCAGGGCCAGAAAGGACACGCTTCGAGCTCTGGAGGTCCACGGTGCCAGCTGAGGTGGTGACCCGTGCAGGATCCAGGTATTATATAATCTGTAAAGCCCATTTGGTTTCTTCTCCTATTTATTTCCAGCAAGAAACAGAGCTACCTGTATCACATACCTTGCACCACTGCTTCACGCACAGATTTCCACTTCATTTATCTAAGGGCCGCTTTTGCCAAAACACTCAGGAAAAGATGCCTTAAAATGACCTGTCAGCTTGTTCCATATCCAACTAGAAGACCTGGACTGATTTTACCTTTCTGAAGGTTCATTTACCTAAGGTAACATTGCTTAATGCTTACTCAGAGGAGCAACCAGTCAAGCACAAGCTATTGTCAATTCAGTTTTTGTCAAGAGTAGCTTGTCAAAGTAGGGGGGGGAAATGTGGATGTTTGTGGGGAAAACACACTCGAGACCCACAGAGAGACACATAAATCCTGTGGATGGACTGGCGAGCCCAGGAGGCCCTTCCAGAGTGCGGATCCGTGGAGCAGGCGGCAGCGTCCTGCAGCTTGAGCTCCCTGCGCGCCGACAAACCCCTCTGGCGGCTCCTGGCCCTCCCGCTCACAGGCTCCGCGCAGCCAGGGGCTGCTGGAAGCTCCTGGGGTCTCCCGGACGGCCCGGCCCAGCCAGGGCCAGCTGGACGCTCCTGGCAGGAGGGTGCGAGCTGCCGGGCAGTGCGTGCGAGCCCCTCTTCTGCCGGCTTCACCCTGCTCTTGCTCCGCCGTCCTCGTGGGCACTGCGGAGCTGCAGCCTACGCGGGGCAACGAAATCATCGGCTCTCGTCACCAGCTAGGATGTCCAAATAACAAACCCCTACTTAAACGCCGAAAATACTGGGAGCTACAAAAGAAACGTGCTCGCCCAGGGCCTGTTACACTTGTCATCCCACGCAGTCCCGCGACATCTAAGGAACCCTGAGCAATAGCTGCTCCGCAGCTCGGGGACAACGTGGCACTCGGGCGCGCAGCCCGGGAAGCGGGGAAGGTTCCCGGGCGCACGTGGGGGCCGGCGCAGCCGCTCCGCTCCCGGGCGCGCGGGGGCTGCAGCCCGGGGGCTCCTTCCCCCCCGCTCCGGGCAGCCCCTCTCCGCCCGC
>JAWLRI010000837.1:7490443-7506284 GCA_034781795.1 Crypturellus tataupa | reverse complement strand
AGCGGGTCACGCTGCAGCTCTGGGACCCGGCGGGCCAGGAGCGCTTCACGTACCGCCGCCGCGGGCGGCCGCAGCCGCCCCTGCCCCGCCGGGCGCGCCGCCCCCTTCCCCGCTCCCCTCGGGGTAACAAGTGGCGCCGTCCCGCTCCTCCTGCCCTGCCGGCTCGCGCCGCTCCCTCCTCGCAGCAGGCGCTCGCGCCGCCCGCTCCATTTCTTACCGTGTCATCCCGAGCCTCCCCTGCAGTGCTGCCCTCCTCCCCCGGCAGCCCGGGCGGCCTGGACCGCCTCCCGTCACCTCGCAGCCGCTCTCCCTGCTCGCGGTCACCGGGAGCCTTCACTGCGGCTCCCGCTGCCTGAACAGAGCCCGGCGCTAAAGCGCTCTTTCCTCCCCTCCTCTCCTGTCAGCACGAGCTGATGCTCTCAGTCATTGGGGTAGCTCTGTCCTTACAAAGTCACTCACTCTTGGGACTCTGCTTCATCTTTACCACTTGCAACCCCAGGCAATTTGTGTGCGGATTTATTGTGGGCTTAGGATTCGGCAGTGCCTTTAACCTAGCTACAAACGTGGGGAGGAGGCTAGGGCATCAGGCCCGTCTATCTGTTGCGATGCGCGGTACTTAAATTACAAGCTTGGTGCTTAAATTGCAAGCTTTACAGCAAAACAGCAGCAACAGCAACAACAACAAAAAAAAACTTTCCTGGGCTTGCATGAGTCACGAGGATATTATATATATATTTTTGCAGACAGGCCCCTGCAAGTTTAGTGAAGAAATTGAGTGATAACAGGCAGCACCCAGCCTTCCTCAGCCTCCCTCTGCTTGCCAGCAAACGAATGTAACATACTTGCAAGCAAATGACCAAGTGCTTCTAATTGCTTTATTTTGGAAGCCCTGACAAATGGCCAGGATGGCCAGTGACACGGCACTTGGCTGGGGGGCAGGCAAATACCCCACGTTTTGCCTGCATTCGCAATGAAACGATAGGCATCATTTACACTGGGGCTGCTCAGGGGACAGGCAGTGATGAGTCATGCATTCAGTAGCTTTAAAATTTACCATTAGGATACATCTGTGTTTCTTCTAATATCCAGAAGATGAGAACTGAAAGAAGTATCTTTAAATATCTGTGTTTACTTTTCTGCTGTGAGTTTCTTCTTAGCTGATGTACAAAATATCACAACATTAATTGTATAGTCTGTTTTACATGCAAATAAATTATACATGTTTTGCTATCTTATACACTGCAGGTTAGAAACTTGCACATTCTGTTCCCTGCTAATGAAGATGATTACAGATCACAAGCAGAGTTATTCTTGAGGAAGAACTAATTATTGCCATAAGTAATTAAATTTTTTGGAGTGCAGCAGTTTGCAGTTTGGATTCCCAGCTCCACGCACATTAGGAGTTTGGAGCAAGGAAAACCTGGCTAGGCAGCTCACCAGATAATTCCCCCTGTGCCGGGCAAAATTCTGGCTGCACAGCACATGCCAGGTTTTGGTCCCAACTGTTAGGGACATTCCCAGAGGAAAAGTAAAATCTAGCACCCTTGTCATCACACTCTCTGAAAAGAGAACACCCATTTTCTTGGAAAATTTGCTTCAGGAAAAGCTTTGCATGTGTCGACTTCAGTGGTGCTGCTGTATTTCAACATAATTTTATGCATGTTCTTGGAAATCATCTTTCAAATAGAGCATTCTTTGCATTACTTCTCAAGTAAAGTAATTCTTACCACTCCCACAGCAAGGCTAACTGGCTGCAAACACAGATGCTGGATAAATAACTTATTTTGAGTTCAGATAGTACAATTATTTATTATATTCACTTTGACAGCAGTAAGGCATCACTAAACTGAATTGCCCGTCATGCCAGCTGCAGTACAAACAACACAAAACGCCCCGTGCCTGCAGCAGGTGACTAGAACAAGAACCTGCAGACTTGTTGGGCATAGACTAAGGTAGTCCAGGGTAAGCCCTGTGTTTCTTTCTAGCTTGAAATTAGTTGTCATTTAGGCAATTTACAGCAATTTGGTGGTGTTTTGCATTGTCTACTTTGCTGCAAATTTCTTTTTTAATTTTCCTGTATTTAAGTCCAACAATATGTATTTAAATCATGGGAATTGCAAGTCCAAGAAGTGCTTGCTAGTGCTGAGAGTTTATGTTAATAATTTAGGGAAAAAATATTGGAGGGGTGCCCCAGTAATCCTAACCCACTTTTAATAAACCATGATATTAACTAAATGCACTTTGATTCTAATACATAACTTAAGAATAAAACACTATTCTCCTTTTTAGCTAAGCAATACCTATTTTCAAAGCCAATATCATTACAATGTAGCTTTTAGTCATGGTATAAAAATAAGTCTTCAAAATTAGATACAGCTTTTAGTGAAAGTTTGGTTCATCTTAGTAGCAATCAGTAAGATCATAATGAGAAAGAAACACTGTGACTGATTTAAAGTCACCCTAAAGCCATAGTCTGATGCAATTAAAGATCCTCTAATTCATGTTCAGAAACAAGTGTTCAGTGGACATCATCTTAGCAAAGCTTTTCTTGAGGGTATTAATTAGGGTCTTACATCTTTAACCTAATATTTAGCTACGAAGCTACAAAGATGACTACTGTTCTAGACAGTGTTTTTCCTTTCCATAAAGCTAGTTGAGTCAAAATTAATTAACTGAAACAAAATTTATTCTACATGAGGAGCCATAATTTCAACAGGAATCTTTAATTTGGGAACTTGAAATTTGACCATTCTTTATGAATAAGTTGGCCTATATCAAACGTGACCTGTCACCAGTGCTTGATGCTGACTTGGACAGCTTGTAGAATCCTGTTTTTTTTTTCTTCTATTTAAAAAGTGATAACAATAATGCTGTGAAAAACTTTATTTTTTCTGAGTCTGATTTTGCAGCAGTTAAACTAAGCGTGTATAATCATGTAGGGGAATTGATTCTGTTTTTTTGTGAAGAGCACAAGAAAGGCCAGCCTGGCTTGGTCTAAGGTCCATACTCACGGAATCACAGGATCCTGGAATGGTTGAGGTTGGAAGGGACCTCTGGAGAGCATCTAGTCCAACCCCTCTGCTCGAGCAGGGTCACCCAGAGCATCTTGCTCAGGACCCTATCCAGATGTCTTTTGAATATCCAGACATCTTTTGAGTATCTGCATCCTACTGCAGCCCAGGATACCATAGGCCTTCTTTGCCGCAAGGACACACTGCTGGCTCATGGTCACCTTGTTGTCCCTCAGGACCCCCGTGTTCTCCTCTGCAAAGCCTTCCAGCCAGTTACATGCTACGGAGATAACATGTTGAAGGTTTTGAATCTGGTTCCTACTAGCTGTGATCTGCAGCCTCTAGCTTCTGTATTTGGAGAGACGAACAGTCAGTGTGTGCCTGCTCTCTCTGTGATTTTATAGACTACCATTTCTCCCTCAAATTATCTGTTTTCTAGGCTGTAGTTTCTTAAACAGCTCAGGATTGCTTTGTGGTCTTGTAATCACTGAGATGGTTGTTATGCTGTAGAAGAACAATGTCTTCTGTTGAAATTAAGCATTTTTCTTTTCAGTTCTATCAGATAGAGGAAGCTGAGAAACACATTTTTAAAACAATATGAAAATTCAATACTAGATATCATATTCTCGGGTGGGATCCATAACCTTCTATTAGGATGGTATCTTGTGCTGGGTCTGAAGAACTAGCCTGATAATGACCCCTTCGAGCAGGAAGTCACCCAGAGATAACCAAAGGGAAATGATGGTGTTGGAAATGGGATTGAAAAATTGCTGCTTTGAGAGGTTTCTGCCCACCTGGGATGTACAGCCTGGAACCACCCCAAGAGCAAAAATTAAAATGGGGACAGAAAACACCCACCCTCTTTTCAAGGCATAACTGCCTGTGTAGCTTTTGTAAAACATAACTATCAGGGCTTTGAGTGCATCAACAGACTGTGCAACCAGGGGACTGGCTGCCTGTATTCCAGGCCAGCTGTAACATGATGCAGCTGGAGCCTGGGACTGGACTGCTGTGAAAAGGCCTGGAGGAAAAAGCACAGTGAGAAGCTTCGGGGGCCTCTCACGGCAGTTCTTGCCCACGACGCAGTGCCCAGGTAGCCGTAGCGCAGTGGTCCTCGCGCGCACCCCGGCTCCTCCGCTTTGGATGTGTCCGGCGGTTGCTTGGCTCTCGCTGACCACGGGCACAGTCTCGTTGCCCGCTCGTGGCTCCTGGCGAACAACAGGCGCTGCCAGAGGCAGAGCGCGGCCGTTAGACACCTGCCCGCAGCGCTGGCGCTCTGAACGGCGCCCAGAGCTCCCCCTTGCTCACCACCATGCACCTCATCCCCAAGCTCTTCAGCTCGCACGTACAGACTATACTGACGTGGCCTGTAAGGTCTGCAAAGCTTCTATGCTTAGAGTAGCTTCTTCAGCAGTGTCTAAAACATTTTATAGATATGCAAAATATTTGACTTAAATACGGCAATCAGAGTAGAGCAGCTAGCACAGGTGTGTATATGTCCAGCCATTTTTTGAAGCTGATGACCTAAACTTCCAGTTTCAAAAATTTGTCTTACTTCCCAGGAATACTTTCTTCTTCCTTTCTTTATTTAAAGGTAAATAGTAACTCACCAGAATAGTAAGCTTATACCAATATTTGTAGATCCTATTTCAACAAATATCATCCTTTCTCAGATGTTAGACATTAGCTTAACCAGGACATAATGAAATTATGTTTATACTTTTGTTTTTTTCCTTCTACTTTCTTTTGTAGCTCTTTAAAATATCTCTAGTATATCTGCCTTTTTTTAAATCTTTCTTGGAATACAACAAAACTAATTGCAAATGGTATATACAAAAACAGAAAAAAAAACCCAACTGCTGTCTCTTTCATATATTCTTTCGGTTGGTGTAAGGTACAGCACAAGCTACAGATGCTATTAGCCATGTTTGTTGCAGACAATAGATACACATAATTAAATCTAACTGCAAAATGCCACTTAGGAAAACCTTGAACAGATTCTTATCGTACCTTTATATAACTATGCACTTATATAAGTACATACTATAGCTAGTATAAGTACTGTAAGTACTATAAGTGCATCCTATAGCTACTATATAGTTCCTATAGCATCCTATATAACTATAGTCTTATATAACTATGCACTTGCCTCTCTGTAATATAACTACTGCAGCTAATTATACCTCTGTTCAAACTATTCTAAAACACTATATAACATATGATTAACTGCAAATCAGGGGGAGAATTACTGTCATGGAAGGGTTTGTTACTGGATACAGTTCATCCTGATCCAGAATGTTCTGAAGCTACGTTTTCTTGGCTATCATGAGATAAAATAGAATTATTTTCTATATTGTCATTTCAAAAAAAAAGGCTGTTGTTATTTCCTTCAAAATGGCCTATCTCACCCTTGCCATCCTTCTCTATTGCCCATGATGACAAACTTAAAAAAACTTTGGTCCTTTATCCTTCTCCACCTACATACTCACAAACACTTTTTTTTTCTCTTTCTAGAGGTTCCTAAAAATATCTTCTATCAGAGGATGGGTTTCTCCCTTCCAAAATTACTTCCAGTGAATGCAATGTGGGGGGTGGAACAGAAGACAGTATCTATCACCACGCTAGATACTGCAAGTAGCATGCCAAAAAAAGGATAAATACTATATAAAGAGCTTGTGAGAGATACACTAGATGTAGAAGTTCTCCTTATCAATGCTCTAGCAAGCGTGTGTTCGCCCAGCTCAAGTTAACTTTGGACAGTTGTTTTCAGTTTCCTTTCATACTCACCTGCCCACCTACAAGCACAAGCACTGTGATTATTTATCAAACTTTACTACTGGCTGATTTGCTCGAGGGGAATACACAAGGATATGTTTGTAGCTTGACAATCATTTTGTCAATCATTTGCTTATATATTTCTTTTTGAAATGCTTAGAATGAAGTTAAGTGCATGCGCGCATAAAACTGGACTGGGACTTCAACACTAACACATATTAGCTAAATATTTCCTTTTTCTTTCTTCTGCGAAAGTATGCAACAATTTACTAATAACTGCATTGTGCAGAATAATACAGCATTCAGACTAGTGCCAGAGATGTTGATTTTAAGAATGTTTAGAAAATGACTTTTGAATATAAGGAGATATGAAAAAGGAACATCTTTGTGCAGAGAAGGCAAATCTATAAATTCTGATTAAAGAAAAGCAAGGACATAGTTCATAAAAAGTATAGTAGAAAGAAAAAAAATGCCATGTGGAAAAGTAACTGTTACAAATAAAGTGTAAATGTAATTTAAGTTTAATTTTCCTTTATCCTTTTCTTTCTTCATAGATCAATAACACGATCTTACTATCGCAATTCTGTGGGCGGCTTGCTGGTGTTTGACATCACAAATCGGAGATCTTTTGAACATGTGAAAGACTGGCTGGAAGAAGCAAAAATGCACGTGCAGCCCTTTCAGATCGTGTTTCTGTTAGTAGGACATAAATGCGACTTAGTATCACAGCGGGAGGTTACAAGAGAAGAGGCTGAAAAACTGTCATCTGACTGTGGTATGAAATACATTGAAACTTCAGCAAAAGATGCCACAAATGTCGAAGAGTCCTTTACAATCCTTACCCGAGACATCTATGAACTTGTAAAAAAAGGAGAGATCACAATCCAAGATGGATGGGAAGGTGTTAAGAGCGGGTTCGTTCCAAACGTGGTCCATTCATCAGAGGAAGCCGTAAAGCCCAGAAGACAGTGCATCTGTTAAACCTGTGGCACGCCAAAGAGCACGTCAGGTGTTCCGAAAATTATGCCAATCTAATTAACAGAAAAATAATTTTGAAACAATGTCAGATTGTGACACAAGGGAAGCAGAATGGCATTTTTTTTATCCTTCTGTCTAATTCACAACTTTTTTTTTTTTTTTAACAGAATACAATAGCTTTGTGTGGTCTTCAAGAAAAGAAATTATATGTTGCTGAAGAAAATAATCCTATAGCAAGATACTGAGAAAGCGCAATAATCATCATGACAACATCCTCCAATGGGCTTAGTATTTGAGTACAGTTTAAAATAAAGCCTTGTTAGGTGAGGATCAGATGAGCTCATTACTTTAGTTCATCCTGCCTTAGTTTTGGACACAAAAATACTTCACCTTCTAGTTTTTTAATGTGATTCTCTACTCAAGTGCAGGTTTGCTACTGGCCACTAACGCTTATAATGCTTTGGAATTTCGTAATACAGATAACTGAAGAAAGCAAGCAGAAAGATTTCTCCAGAACACTTTTGATATGACTATGAGTACAAGCCTTACTAAGAAAAAGAATGTTTTAGAAAAGACAATTTATTTGTATATGAAAATGGGAAATAGAAGCAATGAAATTTATTGCTGAATATTTTCTGAATTGCCAATGAAACTAAGTGTAACATCACCCAGCTGGTATTTGACTGGTATTCAAAACAGATTTCCTCAATACTAGAGATACATTCTGGAGACCATATCCTCAGCTGGGTAACTGTCATAGCCACACTGATGCCTGAGGAATTATGTTAATTCACACAAACCAATTTCATATTAGCATTAAAAAATAAATCTACTTCTAATTAGAAGTTAAAAAAAAAAAGTGCTGCAACCCATGGGGTTGAATTTAAAGAGAAAAAAGATTGGTTTATTCTAAGCCAGCAAATGTTAAAACAGTTTTCTAAAAATGAAGGTTTTAGGCCAAAACTGTTATGAACAGAGTGTTAGGAAAGGAGAGAATTTCTAAAATAATATTGGGCTACAGCAAAGCCAAGTTGGATAACTCCTATTCTAAGAAAGCAACATATAGTGGCTTTTAATGATAATAATAATAGGAGAAATCTGTGATCATGTAGCATTTTCCTGAGCTTGAGGTCATCCTCCTACACCTCTGAATATAACACACTAGCTTTATGCAAAATATGCCCTATATGTCTAGCACTTAAATGCCAAATAACTCTATTTCTATTTTATCTCAGTAGTATAACAAGATGGTTTGATCTCCAGAGTTGATAAGCATCTATTATTTATCTGGAAATACTTACAACCTCCAGACATCAAGCCAATTTTCCTCATGTAAAAATATATTGTCATGCTACAGTTCTCCATGGTCAATACCAGGCAAACAGGTCTGTCTGATCTAACGTTTTTTTCTTCCACAAACATAATTGGTTTTCCTTCAGATTGCTTTCAGGTCCGTTTGCCATCCCTTTGTATATAGCCCATGGCATAAAGACTAGCTGTTTGGTTCCAGTTATTTTATTGCTTTAGGGTCACTGAAATTATTGACTTCAAAGGGAACTGAAAGGCGAGTGCTTCAATGGCCTGAGTCGCATTTGCACTAAGGCGTTGTTACACTGTCTTAGGAGAGAGGCCTTAATATAAACAGGAATCGAGCCTTAATATATTACAAGGTAAAAGTCAGTTATTTCTTAATATATTACAAGTTAAAAGTCAGTTAATTCTACAATTAATTTTAACTTAATGCATCTATATTCTTTTATTTTTCTGCAGGGAAGGGTAAACTTGTCACTGTTGATACCAGAAAAAAAAATGTAAGTTTCAGCATGCCACAAACTAATTGCTTTGAGCCTGATTCTCTACTAAACTGCACATTTTAGTCATTTACACCAACACCATTTTGATTTGAGGGTATTTTAGGCCCTCTTGATGTAAATTACTGCAGGCACCAAAAGGTTCGGAATCAGGTTGTGTGCATTTGACACTGTAGCCTGTGTACCGGGCCCACATTGTGTATCTCAAAAGATTTTCTCTTAGTTCTTTAAGAGGACAGCATGGACCAATGAATAAATCAGCAGCTGGGGAGTCAACAGACCCAAAGTCTACCACTGGCTCACTGTGTGTTTCTGCATATGGTACTTAAGTTTTCTGTGCCTCACCTTCTGTTCTGCATCTCCAAAACAGAGATTGTTCCTCAAATTCCCAAAGACCTTTAGGAGTCGGTTTGATTGTATGATCTTTGTTTGGACTCTTCTCTGTGTGTGCTCTCTACTGTAGAGCGTCTGGCACAAAGGGCTGTGGCTACTGGTTTCTTCCACTGTGCAAAAACTGATTTCAAAGATGGAAACAGCTTTATAAGTACCAGGTATTGCTATTATTCCAAGTCTGCATTTCGTTACACATCTCGTTATCTTCAGGTTGCAATTTTTTATTTTAAACTTTTATTCCTGAATACTCTGGAGCCAATGAGCTTTTCACTCTATATGAAAAACTTGGGGGGAAGTTGGGAGGGGAGGGAGTGGGAGAAGAGGGAGGGGAAGTTTGCACAGAAAAATAAACAGTCATCAGAACAGAACCTTAATGATCTCTGCTGTGAATGCTGTATTTGTAGTCTCACATTTATTATGATGGGAGTAGAGCTTTTAGCCAGATTCAGCTGTGTAAGGATCTGGTATTGTCAATGCAACTGGCAAAGAAATTCATTGCTTTTTAAAGTACTGTGCACATAGATGTCTTATTTGTAATTCCTAAAGATGTAGATTACCATGTGCATTCGAACATTGTCTATCTTGATGATCTATTAAAACTATACCAAACCTTCTCACTACACACTTGCAGTTAATAGAAATGTCTGATGAATAGATGATTTGCTGAAATATAATATTTTGCTTCCAGTTGTTTTGCAATAGCGTACATAAGTAACAGCTTGAGTAGGCTGTAGATTTTATAGCTTAATGCATCTATAATCTCTTTTTTTTTCCTTCAAGGAAGGGCAAAACTTGTCACTATTGATACCAGAATAAAATCTCCAGATAGTAATCTCATTTGAAAAGCAAAATAAAATGTAGAAATATATATATAATATATATATTTAACTTGCAAATTTAATGATTGGTAAATCCCTGTTAGGAAAAGAAAAAAACTGCTAAAACTAGTAAACTCTCTGCATTTGTATTCATGAACAAAGGGATATAAAATATAGTTTGGGGCACTTAAAATGTTTCAAATGTCCTTGCATTCTTTTATGTTTGACAAAGAGGAAAACTATCTTGCTCTGCTCATTTAAATATTTTACACATTATTTCATGAGATATTTTGTCTCACTTACAGTTGTGCATGTCCTGTGCAAGGAGCAGGACATAACTGCGCGCGCTAGGAGCCAAGCAGAGAAATCCTGGGGAAGCAAACACTCACACTAGTCACATACGTTACTTAGCAGCCCAAGAGCAACTCTGTGACTTGCCTGTGGGTCACTGCCCCAAGCTAACAGGGGACTGAGTGAGCACCCAAACTCACCGCTGCTGCTCTGTGCTGAGATTGCCTCTGGCACCGCTACGTTACTACTGATCCCCAAGTCACCCAACTTGCTGAAGATGGGTCGATCCCTAATACGGCTATTTCAGTGACAGTAGTTCAGGTTCTCCGCAGAGCCTGTACCTCATAGATCTCTTTTTACATAATCAACATCACTTGGGAGAGTAGCTTTTGCCTACACCGAATCACAAGAGGTGTTGGATCCTCCCAAGTCTCCTGTCTTGCCCTTCCCCCGGAACTGGGCAGCTTCATCCAGCCTGGCAGACAAGGAAGGGAGCTCCGGGGCTCGACCAGCTCTTCCATTCATGGGCATGGAGGAGCGTGACCCGCTGCCACCAACATCCTGAGCTGTTTAAAGAAATCATTAAAATATCAGACACAAATTGTTGACAGTTAGGATTTGCATTGCTTGTTTCCCAGAGTCTAAAGACAATCTTTTAAGTAAATTAATATAATTCTAAAGAAGACATCTGCTAAATACAATTTTCTCTTAAAAGCCTAACAGATATGACATGACAAAATAGAAGCTTATAAATATTGTAGAAAAAGTTCAACCTTTTGTCTAATGGTCCTTTGATACTGTACGTAGACCTATGCAGTAGCACTTGACACGGTATCTCAATAAAAATAACAGCAACATTGAAGGTATTCAAAATGGAAGAATTCAGATGAAAATATCATATGCACGATCCTTAAAGATAAAAATAATCAAAACCGTATCTCATAAGTGCAAGTAGACTTATTTCCAAGCCTATTTCTAGTAAAAATACAAGGTCTAGTTTTAGCTTTGTGTGAGACTTTCTCTGAAACCTGACTGGATACATATGGTGTCTTTTTATTCAACGATTCTTCCTCCACTGTGAAGCAAACACAGCTATGGAAAAATCCAAATTTTACTTCTGAGCAAGGCAAATGTGTTTATCACGTTCCAGAGAATGTGCAAATCTGCTGAAGGCGACGCGATTGAAGAAGTGCCAGGAGAGCAGAGCATAAAGACTATGAAGTTGTACAAGTTCCTGGAGACGATTTGACTTGCATAAGACTTAATTAGTGGGAGTGTAGCGTATGTGTGAAGAAAAGTAGGTTGATGCTGAAAACCCCAAAATATTTCAGTAAGCAGCACTTCGATAGGGAGCAGGCAGCTCTCTGATCACAGAGAGCAGTTGTTTTCCCTTGTGTATTTGGTATTTCTCACAAGCAGCTGGTGAAATAGTGCCACGAAGCAGCAAAACGAGGCTAAGATGTGTCCTGGGAAAGAAGTTGCTAGCCCAAATCCCAGACTCTGATAATGCACCAGAAAGTGTATGATACCCACGGCAGGTTTTTGCCCCGAGGGAAAGCAAACACCACGTAGCAGCTGAAGGGCCTCTCCTCCTGACAGCAGGCTGAAAAAAGGCAGTTTCAAAGAGTAGTGGTTGTTGTTAAGCATTAAAGCACTAAGAATGAGGAGAGGAATTATGGAAAATATTTCAGTCATAATCTTAGTTAAAAAAAGTCTGCAAGGCTGGCACTGCTCTGTTGCACTGCAGAACTGTGAGTTTTACTTACAGTTTTCAATGTCAAGCAAAGAGTTTTAAATATTTAGTCATATTTTATATTATTATGCTATTTTAAAATAATTAGTGCTTATTATTAAGGCGAAGAAGGCATCCTCCATGCGGATCATTTTTCTTATTTCCCTGGGGCCCAGCCAAGGCTACACACCATAGAGCCAGGGCATGGCTTGCTGCTAAATTTAGGAGAGGTGAATTCCAATTCCAGCCAGTTGAACTGAAATTCACACTAACAACGTTCATTTTATTGAGATTTTTTTTTCTCAGCCAAGCACTCTGTGGCAAAACAGAGTCTGACTCTCCATGAACTTTTAAAGTAAGTACCATACAAACCTGCCTGAGTCTGAAAAAGAGTTGCATATGTGAACAAGGTAACAGTGTCAGAAAAATGGCATATGAAATTATAATTGTTCATGTTATATCCTCTTTCACCCACCATGCTGCACAAACACATTATGGTACAATCCCGCGAGTACACAGAGCGAGTGGAATAGTGTGTTTTCAGCCATCCAGAAAAGTCTAGGAGAGGGACAACTAGATCAGATTCAATTCCCCGCCACAGTTCTCTGCAGCTCAGTGGCTGGGCCCGAAACAAGGGCCACGTGCTCCTGAGCATCCCGGCACACTGGAAACCCTCTTCTTATCTCCACCAAATCGTTCTGTTTGACCAGAGGGGTGTCTAAACCTCCCTCCCTAATCACCCATCAAATACATTTTTCCATCATGGATTAAGTAAAAACAAGGAGAAACTAGGCACGTCTTATTCATATGTGCCTTGCAGTGTTAGATGAGTTGTAACAGGGCATATTTATATCTGACACAACTCATTCAAAAATCAACACATTAGCCTCTGGAATCAATTAATTCCAAGACATCTGATCAAGGTCAAGCCCAGGCCCAGGCCACACCACCGATCTCCTGCGCTGCAGCCTATCTAGGCACCTTCCCATGGTCAAACTTAGATGTGAACATTTACTTAAGTAAACGTTCCTTTTTTAAAACAAAAACTTTTTTTTTTTTAAATAAACAGATTCTAAAGAGAATCCAGAGAAAGATACTTTGGCCTGACTATTGCACAAACCGAAAAAATGCAAGCGGAGAGCAATGTTAGGGAATAAATCATTTTAAAACACAGCAGTATATGGCAGCCCAGCTTGATTTAGTTTAAATACTGGCTATGCAAAGCATGCAAGAGGTATAACATTCAAAAAGTTTGCCCTCTGATTTTGTACTCTACACCAAAGAGAGCTGAGGTGGAGCTCCCCTCTAGTTTTTGTAGGTAAGTGATGTCTAGGTAAATTATTTTCTAGGTAAATGATCCAGAATCCCTTCTTGAAACTATCTAAAAATACCACTAAACTGTGGCATTAACAGCAAACAAACAAACAAAAAAACATAGATGAAACTCACCAGCTCAAAATGAATTCATACAACTAGTGACAAAACTGGATTCCTCCACAATGAATTTCTGAGCCAAAGAATTAACCACATAAAAAAGCGTTTGGACAGTGACAAGAACAAGTAGAATTCTTAGCAGATGTATTGATATTTAATTTGATAAACGATAGTGGATGTTGTGTCCAGAGTTTAAGCAATAAACGGTACGGACCAATGAAAGACCTAAGTAGGCCTCAGATCTCTGAATTACAAGGTAGGGCATTTTCCTGCAACCATCGGACACAGGTCCCCATGAGAGCGAATTCCAGACAACGCTGTCTTTAGTTTGGGCTTCATCCAACACAATGCCTTTAGCCAGTCACGACCCAAAGCAGAGCCCACCAGGAAAATGAATGGAGAGGGGGCTGATTCATTAAAGGGGCTGGGGTAAGATTTGTTCATTATGAGTCTGGTCTCAAACCATTTGGCTGCAGTGGACTGGGCATCAGCTTCGTTCTTTCTTAGGAAGATGTTCAGGCCAACTTTTGGGGAGGAAGAGCCTGCATAGGCTGCATGTTCAGGGGCGCCTGTGCATAGTTATCAGATATGGCTCTCACCTAGGCTTTTTCACTTGTCAAAAAGAGATCATTTTCCTATGTGAGAGGTTCTTTTTTTATCTGATTTCATCAGATTTTTTTTATAGAAAATACACTTTTTGTAGTGTAGGAGTATTAAATAGGACAGAATGGGAATTCCTGCATGTTGATCCTAATGCCTCTTTGTCTGTAGATACTGACTACAGATTTCTGTTTTCACGAGCAACCCAAACCAGCCAGTTTCTCAGTAAAAAGCTCAAAAAGAGCTAGCCATGGAGATCCAAGCTTGTTTGCTGAGTAACTGTGAGTGTTTGGAAAAGATGAAGCAATGGTCATTCTCCAGCATCATGTCAGAGCTGAGACATTCATGAGACAAAATCTAAAAATATTATAGTGATGGAATAGAAATTTCCCTCTCACCTTCCTTCACAAATAGCAATGTGGGAGAAATAATGTTTTTAGATGTATGTGTATGTGTTTCCCTGAGTGAGTAATGAATTATAAAAGCTACGCTGGAAATGTAAAGGTATATCACATCCTATTGTTTCCTATTTGTAAAACAGATAGTTTAATAATTAGAGAGTAAATAGGCAAATCTGGATACAAGCAGAGATTGTATGGTTTTAAAATAGCTTTACATACCTATTTTGCACTGTACTTAAACACTAAATTGCCACAGCTACAACCTGAGGACATTTAATCACTGGTTATATTGTCTTCTATAAATGATCATTTTTCAATTGTCAGGAAAAAAAAGACTTGAAAACTGATTTCTCTTCTCTCTATTTTGATCTATAATGACTTCAAATCTCTATATCACAAAATATAAACAGAAAGTATGGTATATAACACAATGCAATCCACACTGTAGTTACATACCATATATACAACTGCAATTGCATGCATCATATATAAAAAGAGTACTGTATAATTGTATATAATATATATACATAATATAGACTATATAATATGCAGCAACAAAAGAAAAGTTTAAAGTTTAACTGAAGCATTCAAAAACTGGTAAGTCTTTTTTAAAAAATAAGAGACATCACTACTTCCTTAATAGTTCTTGTTTAAGAGAAGACCTTAGTAAGGCTAGAAAGCTATTGAGTTCATGGGGCTGCAGGCCCTATTTAGTCAGCACTATCAAGATTTCCACAGACTTTTGCAGAGTACAGACTTCTGAAATATTTTTTACTGCTTATCTATGGAGCTAGCAGTTCAGGCGCTCTGTTTTCTAACGTGGATCTCCCCTCAAAGGAAGCCCTTCCCCTGACGCCCGGGCAGGACGGAGAGCGCTCCTGCACCGCTCGCAATGCGGGGTGACTCGTCTGGAGATCGGGAGGGCTGTGGCTGTCGCGAGCTGCCAGCGCGGCTTGGGGCTCGACCTCCCGGCCGCAGCTGAAACACCCTTTGCTCAGCATGTACTTCTCACATAGCTGCTGTTGTGAGTGCTTAGGTGTTGTTGAAATGCCACTGCCCTCCACCATGGACAACCAAGATGGGTATTTTTCCTGCTGGATGAGAAACAAAAAAATGGTTTAAATGGCTTGCTGTGCCAGAGCCCCAGCCAGGCCTTGGCATTTAAGACTAGCCTGTGTCTTTCCGGAGCATCCTCTCTTATTCCAGTGTCCTCTCCAACTTGTTTAACAAACCAGGTAGAGAAGAGACCAGCCTCACTCTGACGCAGAGCTGAACGATTCCTCGCGTGCTGAAAGCCTGTGCCGGGAGCGGGCTGCAAGTGCAGTGCAAAACAGCGCGGGCGACCGCGCAACATGCTGAAGAGGGGCCGAGCCTAAGCACACAACACGAACTCCGGGCTTTCTTCACATATAAGAAAAACTAGTTGGATTTTTTTTTCTTTGAGATACACTTTACCAAAACGTTATAATTTAAACAACCTGAAAGTGTTTCCTGGTCTCGCTCCCAAACCGCCCTCGAGAACGGATACTTCTCAGGGCAGAGGAGACCCGCGCTTCGCTCCCAGGGCCGAGGAGGCCGTGAGCGCGCCCGCTTCCCG
>JAWLRI010000837.1:7456090-7489916 GCA_034781795.1 Crypturellus tataupa | reverse complement strand
GAGCGCACGGAGAACGGGCCTGACCCGAGCGGCTACCGCGGGCGCCCGCCCGCAGCCGGGCCCGGGAGCGTCTGCCCGGTGTCACCTGCCAGCGCTTGGACACGCACATAGCTGGTACATGTACCCGCTCCCGCAGAGCTGTGTGTGCGCGGTCCGTGTTGGGCAGCGCGGATCGCGTTCCCGTGTCGCTCTGGGAGAGCGCTGCCTGCGCCTCGGCCAGCCGGGCTGCCGGTGCCGTGGCCTGGCCTGCAGCTCCCGGCTGCGCTGGGGGTGACTGAGAGCGAGGACAGCCCTGGTTCCTCCCGGTACCCACGAAAAGGAGTTGGTATCTGGAACATATCTATGTGTGTACATGTATATATAATTAAAATAAGGTTTTATTATTATTGTGGGTTAGGTTTTCCAACCAGGTAAGACCTTAATCAAAGTCTAATGTGGAAGAACCTTAAGTGTTCTGGTTAAACACACACACAAAAAAAATCAAAAAATATTCATAACCCCACACAAGAGTTACTTAGATTAAAATGTCTATTTGATTGGTTTTTCTCTAAAACTTTGCTCTTACGCACATATAAAGTTTCAGGCAGTTTATCTACTTGATATTGTTCTAGCCCACCACTTTCCAGTATGTGTGAGGATTTCTAGGAAGACTGACACATGTGCTGCCAGACATGCGCTGGTTGTATAGCCCTTAGCAGCCAGAAGATGACTGGGGAGTGTCAGCATCCCACTTCAGCCCCTCTGGAAAATATTAGGTGTGATATAAGTAGAAAATGCAGTCAGAGATCCTGCTTCTGCGAGAGGATTCTTACTGAACTGAAGTCTTTTTGTGCGACAATTTCACAACTGGCCTTTGAATCATTAATATTGTATATTGACAAAAAGATGCATAGTATGTTCCAGGGAAAATGCTAGGGATGCTTAGAGTAGCCTTTCTGGTGACTTGGAAGTGTCTGTTTACAATATGACTTAGTGATTAGTGAGTTTCTTAAAGTCAGTAAGGTGTGAGCATTCCAATTACAATTAGACATTGATTTTAGTTCATTTATAATGACCCAATAAACCAGCAAGAGAGTTGGAGCTAGATAAGAGCATTTGTTCCAAATCTTGATCCTTGCTGTGCTCTCTGAGACACCAACTGTTGACTGAATGTCAGTTCTGTTGCTAGTGCCTCTCTGGAGGGGAGCAACATTCCCTACAAAGGAAGACCCCCTGGGGTAAGAAAGGAGAGATGTTAATATCTTGAGGTGGTTCTGTATTTTCTATATTGGCTGCATAATTAAACGTAAGCCAGGTTTAGGCAGGTTTTGTTTTTTCCTAGGATAAATGGGAACCAAGAGTTTCCTCTTGTTCTCTCCCCCATCTTCTCTCAACCCTCTGGCTCGCTGAGAAAGTGAAATATTCCTTGCTTATCCTAGCAGTGGGTACTAGCTGAATAGAAATCATCATTTTAGAGTGCGTTGTTTGAACTCCACTAATGCCTGATTTTTTTTCTTAGTTGTAGAATGTTCTTAGAGTTTTTAATTTAAATGCAACATTAGTATTACCAGTCATATGTTGAATCAATTTATGCAAGAAATTTCCATGTGGTCAAAATACTACACTCGGGAGGAAGAGTTAACCATTACAGCTGCTAAATGGGTAAGCTAGTTTGTGCCTCAGCTGTGGCAGAACTGCTCTCCCATATTAAGGCTGTAACATTTCTGTAGGTGATTGAGTTTTTACTGGATTAGCCCCCTATTAGTTTTTCTTTAAACATACATAAGTTTGGCCCTTTTAAAGAGGGTTATTTCATTTCAGGGGGTGTATTGGACTTGTAACCTGTTCACTTTGCAGTGACAAAATAGTCTAAACCTGTTCACTCCAGTGACATGAAGTCAGGCAAATTTTCCTGTGGTTCCTGGAAAGAGAGCAGCTCAGCTTACTGCAGCACAAGGAAAAGCTCTAGCTGTGGGTGTGCTAGCACGTCCCAGCCTTCCTATGGAGCTGTGCTGGCAAATAGGGCAGTGAATACCAGGGAATTTGACCCTGGTATTGGGAGGGAAGAAGCATAGCAAGCAGCAGATTTTCTGTAGGCTTAATTGTATCAAGAACCACAATTTACCTTTCCATTTAACTGTCTGTCTTGACCTGATGCCTTTGTCACTGACAACTGGAAATATGTCTGAAATTTCTGAATTCTTCAACCTAAAGTAAATATTGCCAGATCTGTGGTTTACATTTGTCTATTTCTTCTTAGCTCTTTCCAGTTAGGGTGCTAACAAGTATTGCACTTTGGTTAGTATAGAGCAAAGGTTTCTCTGAGGCTACTTTTCTACTTTATATCTTTGTAACTTCACTGCAGTCATGCTGGTTTTTGTAGAGCTGCAGTAGCAGAGATGGCTCAAAATTTTCATGCTTGTTTTAGTCTAAGGACCCATATTTCCTACTTCCCTCTGTGAATTAGCCTTAATACAGTATGTGAAAACAGTACCATAGTTAGGTGTTATTGAAGTGTGCTCTTAGTGTGGAGGATTTTTTTTTTAACAGTATTGCTTAAAGCAGCTCTTATCAGGACTACATTAATATGCATCCCAGGAAAAAAGAAAGTTCTTAAAATCCCAAAACACCAAAAACAAAGCAATTTTGCCCCAGAAAGCAATGTCCAAAGAGTCCTCCTAAACTATGGAGGTTGCATGGAGGTTGCCAGGACTTGACTGGGTCAGGGAATGAAACCCCAGTTCCTGTGTGAGGGCCTTACTTATTATATACTGCATTTCGTGCAGCAGCTCTGCTTGCATTACTGTACAGGCTACATAATCTTCACCAGTAGGAGAGGTTTATTGCATGCTGTGTAAAATACAACACTAAGTGCTTAGGTATAGAAGTGAGGACAGAAAAAGTTTGAAGAGACATTGTAGTATGCCTTTCCATATAATAATAGTATATATTTCAAGTGGAGTTAAGTATTTAAATGGAACTTTACATGTTTGTGAATAACTTTAGTGAAATTACTTTTGAGACACAGATATTTCACAAATGGAGTTATTTTCCAAAGCATTGTCTTTAATTCCTAGAGTTGTTACCTAAATAGGGTATTGCCATTGATGCCAATATTGCTCAGAAGGATGCAGAGGGCTCGAGAAAGTGCGAAATGGGCCTTTCAATTCTCTGTATCGCTGGTGCATGTGTGACTTTGGTAACAAGTAAGAATTAGCACCATTTGACTTCTTGTTCCTCTGTAAATTGGCCTGGCACCTTGGGCACCATCAGGGACAGAGATAATGAATGTGAGTGACACCCAAGAGGCCACGTTAGACACCTTCTCTTGCTCATAATTGCAGGAGAAACGTGTAAGATTAGTGGCTGTGAAAGCCTGATTCTGCTTGCAAACCGTTGAATCGTTTATTGGGATTAAGGAATAGTTTAGTACGGTGGGTTTTTTAATTCGATAGCTTTGTTTCTGTTTAATTTGAGAATGAAGGAGGATGTGTAAAAGTGCCTTCCTTCTATTAAACTAGTGCTTCCTACAGGTTATTCAGTTTCTAAAGTTAGAAACTTTCCTCTGGCATCTTTTTGCCAGGATTTGTTAAGGGAATTCTTTTTGACTAAGCACATAATGTTTCTACAGCTGAAATAGCTTTATGTATATTTAGAATTTAGTAGCTAATCATGATGTATATCACAAACAGCAGCATGTGCAAATACCGTGTTTTTCCCCGAACCCCTCATATTTTGCGCTACAACCAGTCTTCGTCATGGCGAGCACTCAAGTTTTATCCTCCACTGTGCTCAGCAACCTCTGAGCATAGTGAATGCTCTCTTTCACTTTCCCAGAACTGTAGCACAGGCGTTTCACCTCTTCTAAAAAAGTTATGGGATCTATCCTGAAGTCTCACTGCAAAGGAAGACTTTTGAGGAAGTTGAAGTTGTTTATTTTATGGTGTGTTGAAAGAAGTAGTAGCCTTGGTGGTGGCCAGTGACAGAACAAGGAGTAATGGGTACAAACTGAAACAGAGGAGGATCCACCTCCATGTGAGGAAGAACTTGACTGTGAGGGTGACAGAGCCCTGGCACAGGCTGCCCAGAGAGGCTGTGCAGTCTCCTTCTCTGGCGATCTTCCAAACCTGCCTGGATGCCACCCTGTGCCCCGTGC
Organism: Crypturellus tataupa; assembly: GCA_034781795.1. Taxonomy (NCBI): domain Eukaryota; kingdom Metazoa; phylum Chordata; class Aves; order Tinamiformes; family Tinamidae; genus Crypturellus; species Crypturellus tataupa. The sequence continues at coordinate 7,485,781 of JAWLRI010000837.1, read as the reverse complement.
TCTGGGTATCCCTGCTGGAGCAGGGGGTTGGACTGGATCATCTCTAGAGGTCCCTTTCGATCTCAACTCTCCTGTGATTCTGTGGAGTGGTGAGCAGGTTCCAGGCAAGTTCCTTATCCAGTGGAAAGAGGCTAGGAACAGAAATGTTTCTAACAGAGATTGCTTTCACAGAAATAGGAAAGACGAGAGGCAATCATCAAAGTTTGGGGAGTAATTGTAAAGCCAGCCTTGTTTGGGAGATGTGCAGCCAGTGTTTTCCAGAGATGAGGAATTTGAATCTTCTTTGTTTTCCCCCTGCCTCTCTCTCAGAGAAAGAGAAAAGACAAAACTGCCTCGCTGAATTGCACAAATTGTGACAAGTATTTTCTTAGATGCTGGACAAACTCTAACCTTCCTTGAGACCAGTGCTCAGCTCCCGCCACAGAGCCCCCATAGTGCCATGGGGTCTCCAGATACCATTGCAGTAAAAATAGGTATTTTGAGCGTGTTGCGTGTTGCTAACGTAAAGCCAAGACACCTTTGCATTTAAGAGCAGCAGAGGATACTGCTCTCCACAGTGTTCTTACTCTGAATATTGAATAGCAGATTTAATTATAGATCTCCATGTATGACTTAACTCAGAAGAAGGTGGTTAAGAGAATATGACAGGCTATTCGTACTTTATTGCCTAAAGACATGTGGCAGCAGAGTGCACCTGCCAGATTTTCAAGTAATTAGAATGTATTTTTTTTTATTCTTTGCTATATTCAGAGTGAATTGTTTCAAATTTAGTATTAATGGCCAAGACAGTGATGTGTGTAAGAGAAATAACGTGTTGTGCCAGCATGCTGGAGATCACTTAACCAGTAGTCTTTCTACTGCAGAACTCCCAACCAACTTTTATTTATTACATGTTTCCATTTTAAATTTGGAGCTGTAAGCAAATAGGATTGCTGCATATGCAATAAAACTGTTGCTTTTCTTTAACTTTTTTTTTTATGGAAGTCAGCCTATATAGTATGAATAATCACAATAATATCAGAGCGCTTGATTCCATCAGCTTTCTCTTTAGTTTGTGTAGTCAATTTGGGAAAAAAAAAAAAAAAAAAAAAAAAAAAAAGAATATATTGTGCCAAATGATTTATTCCCCAGAAAAAGATATTTGGTGCATCACACAGCCAAGAGCCAGTTACCCCACAGGAAGGGAGTCTGTTGCCTAATGGCTCCTACGTTACTCTGATTCCTTCCTGTCCCTTTGCTGCTGAGATCAAACGCACAGTGGAGAGAAGAAGGTGTGTGGCAGCATCCTGGGTATTTCTCCTGATTCTAGCCCTCCAGTTCTGTCAGGGTAATTTATTCAAGACAAGTTTTGCAGCTTGACCTCTTGGCTTTTGTCGTGCATTTGTTGGTTGCTGACATGGAGCTCCCTAAGTAGCCTTCATGATACCGACATATAAGCCCAAAATAATGTTCGTGTGCAGATGAAAAACACTTGCTGGAATTGGTTGTGTTGTAAGGAGTGCAGTGAATTAGGGAAGAAACTTGCAATCTGCTTCTCTAAGCAACAATTACTGGTTCTTAAAATTCTATTTTTGGTTCTATTTCTTAAAACAATACTTACTGTGAAAAGTGTTGTTTATCTTGGTGCTGTGAATACAGTTCAAATGCCAGGTTACACAAGATACCTCTGCGAACAAGGTAATTTTCCTATCCCTGGGAACTGTAGTCCGTAAAGATAACTTCAGTAAACTAATTTATTAACAACAGTTCCCATACTAACTCTTTATACTCAATATGTATAAGTTACTGCTTGTCAACCATCTTAAGTAAATCCATTAATTTAGAAAATCTATTATTTAGAAAATTGATTTTTTTCAGCTACCTAGTGAATTTGAGCTCCTCAAATCTTAAAATGAATGTAAAAAAGAAGTTTGCAAGTTGTATTGAAATGTTCTGTGTCCTTTTGTCACTTGTGTTTTATATTTATTTATTTATTTATTTTTTAAACTTCAATCAAAAGTCATTTTAGAAGCAAAGTACTTCAAACATTAATTGATGCCTAGGTGTAGAGGTTAGATATTGCTTGACTGATTTTTTTTTTTTTCTTTCTTTTTCCTTTTAGAATAAAGGTTCACTTCAGTTTGAAGACAAATGGGATTTCATGCGCCCTATTGTCCTGAAACTGCTACGTCAGGAGTCTGTCACGAAACAGCAGTGGTTTGATCTGTTTTCGTGAGTAATTTTTTAGCATCTTGCACTCTTCTACATAGTAGCAATACAGGTATTAATCCTGATACAGGAATCGGATGACACACTGTACAGGAATAAACACAAAAAAAGTATTATTTTGTTGTGTTTTAGTCTCTGTAAATCTGTAAAAATATTTTACTGAGATTCAGAGCTTTGCAAATAGGATGGAGACGGAGTAGTAGAGCTTAGGACTTCAGCTGATTGCAGTAAGCAAGTTTTGTACCTTTTCACAAAGACTTCATCTGATCACAGTAAGGAAATTTTGTACCTACTTACAAAGTTTTTGTTAGAATAAACTGTTGTTATTACTAAAATAAAATGTTTGCTGCTTTGGTAGTAAACTTGTGTAAATACAATCTGCCAAGTGTTATACTAGGGTGATTGAAATGGATATTGTTGAAAATAACTAAAGATACCACCAAAGTAAAATGGTAATACAATTTAAGTAAGTTAATATCTTAAAAATAACCTATATAATATTTTTCAGACATTATTTGCATTATTGCACTTCTAAAAGGCCAACACCATTTCCTGTTAAATAATGACCTTTTTTTTCCTTAACACACATCATGTTAACTTGTTCATTGAATGACAGAATATGGATGTGAATAACAACAAATGTGTCAGAAATATATCTAAAAAAATCTGTGTCTAAACATAGTTATTTTCTCCCATATATAACTAGAGCTTAAACCTGCAGTTTCTCCCCACCACTCCTTTTTTTTTTTTAAACCTGTTGTAAAAGTTGATTTTTTTTGTTAGAAATGCAGTCATAATGCAGGCACATCTGTATTGTTGCTTTGATGAGCACAGAGCAGTGATTCTCTTCCCAGCCATGTTATTGCACCTGTCAGACATTCTGCCAGTCAAAACAGAAAGACAGTTTAGCAGGTAGGGAGTTCTAATATCTTATGATATCACCACTAAAGTCAATGCTAGAAACAAGGTGTAGTTAAGGTACAAGTTCAATACTGAGTCATTACTTTCATTTTCTAATAACTGTGTAAATAATTCTGCTTTTGAAATGAATGTTTCTTTTTTTTTTTTTTTTTTTTCTAGCTGACAAGTTGAGTCAAACTTAAGCAACTTAATGACTAACTAAAGCATGTGAGGGGAAAGACTCTCACTCTGCTAGATTCCTATTTTTGAACTGTGTTTTTTGTTAACACTTGAAAAATACCTTTCCTAAAAATGATAATAAAAATCTAAAGCTCTAGATGTTTTGTACCTCTCTTAGACTAGGGTATAATCATCTGGTATTCCTTTTTGACTGCTCATCCTGCACACACAAGCATCTTTTCTGCTTGTGAAACTTCCTCAGGTCTCACAAGTTAGCTGGGCCTCTGTATGTCCTTGTTAGTGTTAACGGAGCTGCTTTTTTATTAATCTTGTAAATCTGTCTTTTGAGTTAAACCGAAAAAGTTGCTTGTATATTGAAATAACTATGTTGATTTAAGAGGAACAAAGCCATACCTTTAGATCATATGGTTGCTTTCCCAGAAAGGCATTGCCTTATTACCGAGAAGAAAAAAAAGCTGCAGAGAGTAATGATTCAAAAGAAAAAAGGGTTTGGCAGGTCACATGTGTGATGGTATAATTATAACTGTAACTTGTTTTATATATTCTTTAGTAAGGAAATAAAAAAGGACTTAGACTTGTTGAGCTGCCAACTAGGAAAAACAGGACTGCATTTGCATATTGATTAAAACTCACAAATAGAATCCTGTTTAGTGATGCTTTTTGGTAGCTCTTCTGCAGTGGAGCAGCACTTCAAAAAGCTACCAAAGTCATGAAATGTTAAAGTGATCTTATTAAACTAATTAATGCTCCCTTTAAATTACCTGATAGGCATGAGCTCAAATTTCTTGCAAAGAAGGTCGGTTTCCTTTGTAGCACAAGAAATTTGTGCTTTGAGTAAAGGAAACTCTTGAGTGAAGGCTGTGTCCTAATGAGAGTATTTCAGAATAATATGGTCTAAGTAGCAGGGCTTTTACTGGCAAGTGATTTATGTCTTAGGCAAAGAAAAAGTTTAATAATTGTCCTTAATGCAGTAAGGATTACTGAATATTGTGGGGAATTCTGTTTTAACTTTGTACATAACTGCGTTAAACTTCTCATAGTTCTTACTAAAAGGTGGATAAATTGTTTTCTAGAGATGTACATGCAGTTTGCCTGTGGGATGATAAAGGTCCTGCAAAGATCCACCAGGCTCTGAAGGAAGACATCCTAGATTTCATTAAGCAAGCACAAGCAGTAAGTCCTTGACCTTTCATAACTTCTGTTTATGTCATTGGAGTGGGGAGGGGGCAAGCGGTTTGGATTCTTTTTGCATCCAAATGTCTTGGTTTTGTGCCTTGTTTGTTTGGTTGATGTTTTTGATGTTCTGGAGCTCATGATTACCCTGCAGATTTTTAATGGCAAAAAGAAGACTTAGCCCTTGAGCATTTTCCTTGCTTTATTGTCTTCTCACAGTTCTTGAAACTGGGAGGGACAATGATTGCTGCATTATATTTTTTTTAAAAAAACACAACACTATTTCTGTTTAGCTGATAGTGCTTACTGAATTGTCTTTCAATTGAAGCTCTCTCTTGAGGCAAAATATTCTGTAAAGAATTACTGTGTGAAAATTATCCTTTCTAAGGAAGGAAAGATTTTTATTATTTTGTATAGCATCAGTGCTGCTGACATACTCATACAGGCATGAGAATAAGTCACATGTACAGCTCTGTGGACTGTCAGGCTGGCAATCTCAGAAGAACAGTTTTATGGGCTCTTCCCACATAACTAACTGCATCAGAAGCTTCAAAACTAAATTGCTCTGTTCTTCGAATATATAGCAAAGGGTGTTGTCTGGAGTAAGGGATTTGAGGGGGAACTGGTATAATATTAAAAAAAAAAAAAAAATTCATGACAAAGGTTTGGAAAGGAGAAAATAAAAGACTTCATTGATTAAAATCTTTTTTTAGTGAAAAGATCTCATTACTGATTCATTTAAAGGAATATATGCTTTTTTAAAAGGATGCCTTGATATAACCAGGCATTGAGATGTTGATGTGATGTTCCATCAGCTGCCTTTGGTGTAGGTCCGTGAATGTAGACCCCTTCGGTGTAGTTGTGAATGTTTGCTGAACTGGGGCCTCTGAGATGTTTCCTGTTCTCCTAGAGAACTTTTTTAGGCATTATCATAGCTATAGTACAATGAAGTAGCCTCCAGGCATTACTGAAATATAAGCTCTAACTAGCTATGTATATGTCTTAAGAGCAGGTTAGTAGATGCCACTGAACTGAAGTTATCACTGTATATAGTAAAGCATAATACTTTTTTTTTGATAATGTACTTGTACCAATACAGGCTTTTTAGACCTAAAATTTTAATGCCTTTCGACTTACAGATGGCTTTAAAAAAAGGTGATTGGGTTGCTATTACCTTTCACTACCCGGTAGAAATGGCTCACATGCTACTGGCTTATAACCATTGCTTTAAAGTAAACTAAATGGCAATAGAACATGCAGACCTTCTATTTCTAATGTATCTGTATATTTAAATCTAATATAGGAAAATATTTCCAGTAAGAGAAGTTGGTCTGCACTCTGTGCTCTTTACAGAAACTTGTTTGTAACTGACCTCCCCTCTCCCTCCTCCCTGGCAGAGAGTGCTGAGCCATCAGGATGATACAGCTCTACTTAAAGCTTACATCGTGGAGTGGCGCAAGTTCTTCACACAGTGTGATATTTTGCCTAAGCCATTTTGTCAATTAGAGATCACTTTAATGGGCAAACAGGGCAGCAACAAGAAATCTAATGTAGAAGACAGTATTGTCCGCAAGGTAAGTGATGAGTATTGTAAACCATTGTGTGTACACAGCAATGCAGGAGGTTTTCTCTGGCTGCAGATGAAATTGCTGCAGTTCTGTGACACAGCATCTTGCTTTGCTTCAGTGTAAGGATCAGAATAACAGCCTTGCAACTTGATTATTCTTCTCTACAACAATTTCAGTCTGTTGCTTCGCTAGTTTGCCTATTGACAGTTTTGCTCAGGTGATTAAAGCAGTACTCTTTGTGTAAAAGTAAATAAAATTATTGAAATATTTGTGACAAATCCTAGTAGAGTGGCAATTAAAAATGTACCTACTGCTTTTGTATTTGTAATGAGATTAGTATTTCTGCACCTGATTTATTTTCCTAGGCCAAGATCTTAACTTGCTTTGTCTCTGAATTGTAAATACAAAAAACTCGGTACTGTTATCACAAGCTAAATGTACCTCTTGATCTCCAAAGTACTCCTTTCTCCCTCCAGACTCTGTCCTTTAGTTCAAAATCTTTCATTATTCATTTTCCTTGCAGAAATTATCTGTAGGGCAATAAAAGTTCTTTAACAATCTTCTGTTTGGTATCAAAGATCATATTAACTATCTTCAGGATGGCCAGGAGAAGCAAAATAGCTGAGAAGGCCAACTTCTGGTGATTCATTTTTTCCTTCTTCCCCTCATTTTAGCATCTTATACTGTATACCTTCTGAAGAAATGGAAGCAATAAGAGGAGTCACCACTTCAAGTTACCTTTTTTTATGGTCCTTTTTTTCTTGGAGAAAGTTCCTGCTTTTATTAGGCTCTCCAAGTCCTGGTGAATTTGAACTCTTAACTCTGCTGTAAATTTTAAAACTGGTCTTCTGAGCTTTTAATCTCCCCAGATATTCAGTGGCATATAGAAAGAAGGAGCTCCAGGGCTTAAGGTGTTGGAAAGGTCTATTGTAACTTGAATTCTTGAAAAGAATGAAGATTTTAACAAACATGTAGTGTGCTTAGAATATTTATTACTGAACAGCTGGTGGAGCTTAGGTGGGCATAAGTTTGGCTTGCCAGGGAGCTTTTAGTGTTGTTCAGCTGCGGCATTATTATCTGATGATCAAATCTAATCCTTTTTGCAGAAATGTTAGTAACAATCATTCAAAAATCATACAAAGAAATCTGAAATTACCATTTTAAAGTGATTATTTTCTTAGAGGCCACTCTGAGTGGTTTTCAAACTTTGCAATACTTAGATCTGGAGTTTCTTATCAATTATATTTGCATTACTTATATATTAAACTTTCATATTGCATTAATGCAACCCTAAAACATAGGCTTATTTCTTCACACAACTATTTTGTGTTGAGTTTTCATGTTGGTTTAAGATGTGGACTGATAAATGGTGAACTATATTTGGATGTTTGCTTCCAAAGTAACTTTTAACATATTCTCTTGCCAGAGATGTTATTTGACTTGTTGTAAAGAACTGTAGAAATAAGGCAGAATGATGGAATAGTATCTGAAGCAAATAGTGATTGCTTTCTCTAGCTATCCAGTTACATAAAGTAAGCTTAGAATATAAGCTGAATTTTACTTTTAATTTCCCCAGATATTCAGTGGCACATTCAGTCAAGTATAGCAAGATCTAATTCTCAGATAATTAAACTGTTTCATATAACTGAAAAATTATAAAATGCTTGATTTCTATTTCTGATCTTTTATATTTTATTTGTAGAAACTTAGGTCTGCATATCCCTTTCTGACAGGGTTTTGTTTTTCTTCCTGTTACGTAGCTCATGCTAGATACATGGAATGAATCCATATTTTCCAATATAAAAAACAGACTTCAGGACAGTGCAATGAAGTTAGTTCACGCTGAAAGACTAGGAGAAGCTTTCGACTCTCAACTTGTTATTGGAGTTCGAGAATCCTATGGTACGTCTTGCACAGACCTCAGCTGCATCCCCACTTGAGTAAATGAACTTTTACGATATAACAGTTGGAGTGGTAATGTTGGAATGATTATATCAGCATTTTTATTGGTTTTGTTGACACATGATGCCAGTTAAATTCTATTGTAAAATATATTTTAACTTGGATGATTTTGCTCATGTAACTTTCTGCAAAATCAGTGTTTTCAAGGAGCAGGTACCTTTTGGATGTTTGCAGAAGTGATCTGGCTGTGCTCTTCATAGTACTGTCTCTGCTTTCTCAGACTTCAAGTTTGAAGAAGAAATGCTAATCAGCCTACCTCTGAGTCTTCAAGTCTTTCTGCTTGCAAAAGATAGTTCTTATATCTGAAACTTCTGTGATACTTCACTGTTTTTCTGCTTTTTATTTTACTTAAAAAAAAAAAAATAAAAACTTTAAAAAATACCTTAAAAAAAAAAAAGGCTTTCCAACCTATTAGATTTGTGGCTAATACTCTCTTAGTACAAGTGTCTGATGCTACATGCCTTAAAGCATATTGCATTTTAGATCTTTTCCTAAGGGTGCAAAACATTGCTGGTAGCAAACAGTAAACAAACGGTATTTGATTGTGTATTTTTGATTACTGTGTGTGAACATCTAAAACTCCGGAGAAATCTATACTGTTCTTCTCGGGTCCCTATAATTAATTTAAGGTCCTTTTAAAGGAAAGACTGGCCACTATTGGATAGGTTTTTTTTGTTTGTTTGTTTGTTTCAGAGTACGTTTGTAGAAAATCTGAAACTTCTCCATGCAGTCTTTCAATAAAAACTCACTTTAATGGGAAGAGGTTTGCTTATTATTAGCCACATAAGTTCCTAAGATGTGAGAGTAAGTTTGGCTTTTCTTTTTGCAGTTAACCTTTGTTCTAATCCTGAAGATAAACTGCAAATTTATCGGGATAACTTTGAAAAGGCGTATTTGGATTCAACAGAGAGATTTTATAGAACACAAGCTCCTTCTTATTTACAACAAAATGGTGTACAGAATTATATGAAATATGTAAGTAAAAATACTGACAGAATTTTGTTCTCCAAGTGTTAGTACTTAGTGATTATTGTTCTACTTTTGCACAGGCAGATGCTAAACTAAAAGAGGAAGAGAAAAGAGCACTACGGTATTTAGAAACAAGGCGTGAATGTAACTCTGTAGAAGCAGTAAGTATGATTTTTTTTTTTTTAATGCATTTTTGTATCTTTATGCAAAATTTTTTGAATTGCAGTTTTGAATTGCAGTTTTGATAATATTCTATGTTACAGTATTATTTGCTTGCCATAAATTGATATGAAACTGTATTATATTTTAAAACCATTTGCTATATTCTTTCCACAGAAATTTGTATTAATTTCCAATCTGTCAACTTAAAACTTCTTCTGATGTTTCAGTTGTAAAGTCAGGCTAGAAGTTCGACTTCAAGGGCAGGTGTTTATTCAGGTTATTTTTTATTTTTGCATTTTGAGACAAGATTTACAAACCAGCCTAGCAGATAAATGGTTTCTTGCTGCTAATTTAGTATGTCCGAAAGAGTTACTGGTTACTGCAGACAGAGGGAGAAGAGGGGATTTTTATTAGAACTTTTCTGGATTTCCTCCCTTTGCTAGACAGAAACATAACAAATTAGTTTAAAAATTTATTTATTTATATTTTATAATCTTCATGAGCAATAATTTGCATAGTTCAAGATGGAGGAAGATTTAGCTTCAGCAAGAGTAGTTCACGATTGTCTATGTTGGAATTAGCTCAAGATACAGGTTATTTTAAATAAATATGTCTAAATCTGAACTGATTGTATTTGATTAAAATTTATTTTATGCCTAGTGTTAAGTTGTAAGTTATTTGCTTCTGTGCAATTATAAATTGCAACCTGTGTAAAGTGGGCTGGCAAAACAGAGCTGTTTCTGACCTGCAGAAGCAATTTCTGTGGTAGATCTAACCCTAGTGTCCTGTTCACGCCAGCCATCCTGGTCCGAATAGGGTGTGCTGGAATGAGAACTATTCTTAGCTCTTGAGTTTATACTTGGAAATTAAGTAGGGTAGTTAATGTTCCAAAAGGGATAGCTCCCCTGACAAAAAGAGACTACAGAAATATTAATTTAATGAGTGGATTGGAAGAATTTATCTAACAATACATTTTAAAGAAATCCTATATAGACTGTATAGACTTTCTTCAGACTACAGTTTTATGAATCAAGCCATCTCAGAATTATTTATTTTATATGCCATAGTTGATGAGAGCAGGCTAGATCTTGTATCACAGCATGATTGAGACAGGACAAACTTTGGAGTTAACGTGGCTGCATGAGCTAATTCTGTGTTTAATGTGTTTCAGCTAATGGAGTGCTGCGTCAATGCCCTGGTGACATCTTTTAAAGAGACTATTTTAGCTGAATGCCAAGGCATGATCAAGCGAAATGAAACAGAAAGTAAGTGAAGCTTCAAGAACAGGGCAGGATGAACTCAGCATCAACAGCATAAAAATAGATTTGTTGGTAGATATATCAAATTACTGTTCTTAATAGGGGCTGGCAGTGTTTCATAGATAAAATGTTACTGCATGGACCGTTTTATCTCTCAGATTTTACAGTCATTGACTTCTTGTTGGTGGGGTTTCTTTTGGTGTGTGTGTGTGTGTGTGTATTTGTTGTTGTTTTAATGTTGCTTCTGAAATCAGAACTTAAGAGGGCCCCTTTCTTTTCCTGCAGCTTGTTTTCCTAAATGTGATAGTTGACAAATGTTGCATGTCACTTTTTTTTTTTTTGCACTTCCTCCTTCTTTCCCCCTCTCTCCCGAAAGAAGTGAAGCATCACTTTGCCACAATGTTTCTTGAAAAGCAAAAAATCCTTTTATTTATTTATTTATTTTTATTCTGATTACTGATGCCAATAGGTCAATGAATAAAACATCTCTGCAAGCTTTTTTTTTAATCTGTTTTTATAATCAGTATGTGACTGTGAGTACTGGAACTTAATACTTTGTGTTTTTTAAAGTTTTCAAAAGACTTAAACAGTTTGCTCCAAGAAATTGAGAGGTTAGTGTGGTTCAGAAGTCTTGTGTTGGTCCCAGATGATAAGCCAAGCAAGCCAATTTGTTGAATTGTTGTAATCCAAGTAGGGAAATGAGGAGGAGGAAGAGAATAGTGTAATTTTTTTTGATATCTTTGTATCCTGAGGCCAATGATTATTTTGTTTCTGTGAAGTTTTTATTTCTGTGAAAATGTGAAATTTAGAATTTATGGCTCTGAAACACCTAGCAAAGGTACTCCTAAAGCTAATATTTCAGAAAATACTTGACCTCAAAACTATGTCACACTCATCTGCTTGCCTAGAAGCATGATTTCTGGCGCTAGTCCAGAGCTAAATCTAGAATGCCACCAAACCTATCCTCTGAGTGTAGGTTTCAGCCTTCCTAGGACTCCCAGAGGCTTATGGAAATGCAGAGCTTCAGAAGGATTCATCAATAGCATCCACAGCATCCTTCCTCAGAAACTATGGCCATCTTCTCCTTCCTTGTGGTGTCTCTGCCCCTGGGCTCTTTGCAGGCTCTGGAATATTCCTGATTATATTTGGTCTGCAAGAATGAGAATATCCCTTTCATACCTTTTTTTTTTTTTTTTTTTTTTTTTTTTTTTTTCCCTATGCCTGCCTGTGCTACTTAAAATGCTATAACTGAGAATGAGTGTGGGGAATGGTTAAATATTTAAATATTTATCTGAAGACTGCAGCTACATGTAGTAATGTATAGATCTGGTAGCATCCTCTACTTGAATACATCTGATAGTATCCTCACAGCGAGTGAGGTTGTACTTCACTTGTGCAAGAGTTTTTTACATTAATCATTCCCGTTCTTTATAGGGAGAGGTCACTGGATTCTCAGATTATTCTCCCTTCCTTCTCCCTCCCGAATTATTGATACCATCAATAATCTGTGGAAATACATTTCCACACCCTCTATGGTATCTTTTGCTCCCCTGCTGCCCTCTGTCTCCTCCCCAGACTTTTTTTTTTAAATCCATTTCCACCCCCTTTAAATAAAGTACGGATGAAAAGATAAAGTAAAGTTGAGGGAGGATTTGGGATTTATACTATGTAAAAACAGTGCCACGTAACTTATATTGGACCTAAGGTAGGTCAGTCAGGACATTACTGGCAGACTTCTGACACAATTTTTTTTTTTTTTTTTAGTTTCTGAAGTCCTATTATTTAGCCCATTATGAGTTACCTGTATTTTCACTGTAAATTTTTTCTTGGAGTTTTTTTTTTTGTTCTTTGATTTGTATTTTTACGTTTTTAGCTGGAGTTTGTCCTTCCTATGCAAGTTGTTGGTCCTGCAGCAATTGTTGGGATACGGAATTTTCTAATGTAATTTACTTAATCTCCTGTGGTGATAGGAGGATGCTGCTGACAGGCGTACTGCACTAGAGGTGCAGCATTGAGAAACAAAACAGATCCATCTATATTTTTACTATTAAAAAAAGAACCAGAGTCCTTCAGCACTTTTGTCCTTTCATTAAGAGAAATTATTAGCTAAATTAAATATAAATCTCTGTGGTTCCAAAAAATATTTGGTATCCAAATGTTCCTATGTAATCAACTTTACAGAGCTGGCTATTGATATTTCAGCTTTTTTTTTTTTTTTTTTTTTTTTTCTCCTCCTTTCTTGGTTATGAAATATTTTTCCAAATTTTAGACAAATAACGGTATCAGTCCTCATGGTTTTTAAACTGGTAACTTTCAGGAGAATTGGACTCTTTGTGAAAACATAAAGAATCAGTTATGACATTAAAGTTGATGTGCTTTTAATTAAAATATTGTAGATATTGTCGATAAAAAACACAAGGAGAATTCTGTTCAATTTGAATCCTAAAAGAAAAACTTGGAACGTAAATACCTAAAATCATACAGAGTTATACCATAAGCTTCCAACTTAAAGGAGTCCATTTTTGCCAGGGTTATTGAGGCAATTGTACTCTACTCCAATTGCCATTGACTTTTTTTTCCTACTTTGTAGTATTTGTGCATAAACAAGTAATACAATAAAGAAGTATCTCCTTGTCTTCAAAATATTTTTCTTATAAGGGATAAATTTGATCATTCGTTCCGTATATATTCTGCATATCACTTGAGATATCTTAGTGGAAATGCAGTGGTATTTTTGTTTGTTTGTTTAGTTTTTTTAATTATCATTATTTTAGCACAGATATTTGGTCAGTGGCTTCATCAGTGTTTCTGTCTTTCAGAATTACATTTAATGTTTTCATTGATGGATAAAGTTCCAAATGGAATAGAGCCCATGTTAAAAGACTTGGAAGAACATATTGTTAGTGCTGGACTTGCAGATATGGTAGCAGCTGCTGAAACTATTACTACTGTAAGTATATTGGCTTAAAAAAGTGTTTCTCACATGTTAGTTCTATTTAGGGGAAATACCACGTGTAATAATATAAATAATGTTTAAAAATTAGAACGTAAAACTTCCCAACTATCAAGATTTGGAAAGTCCGGAGAAGTTTTTCCCTTGTATTTTCAATTGTCTTGCTTCAAAAAGTGAATCCAGCTTGTAATAAAGAATTTATAAATTAAATGCATGAGGTTAGGGAATGTGATTGTGTTTTAATTAAAATGCTATAATTAATTTACTTCTAACTTCTTGAAGAAATTCAAGCTTTACTTTCAGTCTAAGAATGTGCAATATAGAAATTTATGAAAGTTTTTTTTTTCTCACTTTTCAGCTCTTTATCATCTTCTCTTTGGGTCTAGGGGTATTGAGTATCTGCATCAGCTAGGATGTGCCTTTTATTAGTCTTTGTTTAACTGCAAAATGGAAAAAAAAAAAGTTTACAATCTTTGAAAGTTTGTATGTGTTTTTTTTTTTAATGTAGAAAACACTTCTGTAAGTCTGTGTTGAGACCTAAGGCATTGTAAAGTTCTTTGGTATAGGAAATAAAGTTAAAATGCACATTCATGGTTTTGCAGTTTTAGGACTACTGCCTTATTACAAATTTGAGGTTGGTATGTAAGCTCACACTAACTACTATGAAGCCTATTTTTATTACCATATTTATTATTCTTTTGATTTCTTTTTCCCCTTCAGGATTCTGAGAAATATGTAGAACAACTGCTTACATTATTTAATCGATTTAGTAAGTTGGTTAAAGAAGCTTTTCAAGATGATCCAAGATTTCTTACTGCAAGAGATAAGGTATCTTTCTGCTGATCCTTTGTTTTCAGCATTTTAAGAATCGAGGAAATTCATATTATGAGATTTCTGAAATCCTTGTGCACATTTATTTTTATTTTTTTACTTTTTTTTTTAAACCTAGAAACTGCTTAATAGCTGAACTTGACTAAGATGTTAATAAAACTTACTAACCTTTTGTTTGATTCCGTTGATAACCTTTTGTTTATTCAGATTTCTACCTCAGAAGTAGGTACCTCAGTAGGTGCCTTCTGAGCAGTACCTCAGAACACTGTCTTTGTGTTGAGCAGCTTAAGTTTTATTTTCTGATTCAACAATAGATTCATGTTTAGGATTTACTATATATGTAAGTTTAATTCCATGACTTTGAATATGCAGTCTGTTCCATGCAGTCCCTTCCAAGATTGTTGCCTAAAGGAAAGTAGTATGTTAATGTTTTTAAAAAAAAATAAAAAAAGGAGATATATGGCATCAGTTAATGGGGAATTGAGTCATAGAATTTGAACTGTTATACTGACAATCAAGTCCATAAACTTAGGACTAATGAATGAAGTAGGTGAGTTTGTAATGCAATATTATATCTAAAAAAGGGAAATCAAATGTCTGTAATTTTGTATTTTGAAGAGAGAAGTTTAATAGAGCGCTAATATCTTGTAATTGTTTATCTTAGGCATACAAAGCAGTTGTGAATGATGCTACAATATTTAAACTTGAATTGCCACTGAAGCAAAAGGGGTAAGCCATATAAGCTTTTATGTGAGACTTTTTTTTTTTTTTTTAATTGTTAAACATCATTTGTTTGTTGTAACTGTATTACTTTTAGCTTGGAGTAATGAGTCACTTTGTTAGCTGGCCTGAGTAATGCCTTACAGAACTGTTGTTCCCAAATTACTGGGCAGTGCAACAGTTGCACTGGGCAGTGCAACTGTTGAAACTTTAATAAAAGTCATGGAAAACTGCAGCTGTGATCTGTGTGGGTCGAGAGAGTGACCTTTGTGGGTCAAAGTAACAATTTTGGTTCAGTGCTAAGTTAGTTTAAACAGCTTCAGCTGGGAGGTTAGATTAACTGCTGTTGCTTTGCACTCAAAGAAACCAAACCAAACAAATCTTATGGCAGCCATGCTGATAACTCAGCCAAAAAGAGGTAGCAGTCAGGTAATTAGAACTGTTATGTTAAATATGTGATCTGCCACCTCAATAGGGATCTTTATATGTTTATGTAACTGTGGTTGCTTATTTGTAATTACTACAGAAACAAAGTTTGTGTGATTAGGCTTTTCATGTTTTAGTTTGTCAAGTTACATTGCAGTTGGCTGAAGGGTGCATGTCTCAAACTTCTACTTTTATGAAAAATAAGAACACAGTAGGTGAAAGACCTTTTACCCATATAGTGATTTTCCCATGAGAGTGGTTCTTTGATAAGAATGGCATAAGTTGGGGTGCAATATCCATTGACAATTTACTGTGGATATAGTCATCTAGTAATAGATGTGATTTATGATTAGCACAAGTGTCAGTAACAAACTGTAGTTGCTGGTGAAAGTTGCAGCTGATGATAAGGCAGCCCTTGCTAGGTCTAAAATCATCTTGTGTTGGTTAGGGCATGAGCCCTAATGTTACAGAGTTGCTATGGTCTTGTCCTTGAGACTTCTAAGAAAGCAGCAACCAGAGTTTCAGAGATACTATTAATGAATTTTCTAGGATTCTTTTTTAGCAGATTTTGTAGGCTGGTTTCAGGGTCTGTTCTCTATTTTATGGCATATCAGTAGTAGCGTAGTAGTGTAGTATCGGTGTAGTGTATGTACAACTTCACGATCTGCAGTAACCTCAAGTAACCTGAGTAACCTCCAGTTCTCCAAGAGCCTCAGATAAAATAGGTGTGCTCTCTTATAAGAGCCAACCAATTGAAATGATTCTCCATATCATATGTTGGTATGGATAAATGGTGTATTTTTCAAATTTCAGGTTTATTGTCTGGCTCTTTCTTTCAGGATAGGTAATAATCATTACCCAAAAGGTGTATACTCCTTTTTTTCAGGGAAAAGACCTGAAACTGTGTCTTCTTATTCAGCATCCATGAATTTGTGTATGTGTTTGAGGAGAGGGGGTATAACAGTCTGTTTAGATTTTTGGTTCTTATTCTATGTTTGATTTTGGAGTAATGGAAAACCTTGTTGACTTCATATTACTGGGCAAACGCCTTCACAAGGGTCTGTCTGACTTGTACAGTTGTGGGCAAGATAGAGAAGGTTGTTTTAGATCTTAGCTAATGTTTTAATTTCCTGTGGGAACGTCCAAATCATTATCTCAAAAACACTGTGCTTCACTCCTTGGAAACCCAGTCTGTCTAATGACGTATTTCAGGGTTTAGGATTTTTTTTTGTTTGTTTTTTCACTAAAGTTGAAAGTTTCTTATCCCTGTGGTGATGGTGGTCTTCCTTCTGTGTATTCTTCTCAAGCTTCTTTGAGTTATCTACTTGTGCAATCTGTTTTCAATTGAACTGAAGCTATATCCATCCAACATGTACCGTTAAATTTAGCTTAAGAGTATGGGATTCAGTAATTTCTGTGTGCTGCCAGCATCCTGAAAATACTGATTGAGAAATACCAAAGAACCCACTGCTTGAGTGAGATTTCTCTCTTATAATGGCCAAGGCTGTTGATGAGTCTCCTTGCACTGTGTTTCGGGCCCGTTCAAGTACTACATCTGTCTGTCCAGGGTAATCTCACGGAGAGAAGTGGCCCTGACCATTCAAGACAAGCCCAAATTGGTGCTTCCTGACTGCAGGAATAGGGGTGGATCCCTGGCACTAGTTTAGTTGAAACAATCAAGCTGTGGATGCTGTCTGAAAATGCTTGGTGGTATTTACTGTTTGAAGAAGAAAAGGGAGTTTTCCTTAACTTCTCGCTTGTTTAACAAGAGTGAGAATTCATTGCTAGGATTCTTGCAAAATGGGTAGGGAAAGAGTGGTCTGTTTTGTTAACAGTCTGGCAATTCCAGTAGAGAAGAGCTTCAACTTGAAGGTTTGTTTTGTTGTTTTATTTAGTGTTGGATTGAAAACACAGCCTGAATCCAAATGCCCTGAGCTCCTTGCTAATTACTGTGATATGTTGCTAAGAAAAACACCACTAAGCAAAAAACTAACCTCTGAAGAAATTGAAGCAAAGCTTAAGGAAGTGGTATGTTCTTGCTTTCTACTCACTACTTATTCAGAAGAATTAATTTAGTCGTCATGTTTCTGGAAGCAGTCTAATGCCTTTCTCATGAAAATTAGTTATTCAGGATGTAGTAATGGGGAAGATAATTTGTTATATAATAAAGTGTGTGTGTGTATTGTAAACCATGCAGTATTTCATGTCTGTGTTGGCAGTTCACAAAATTAATTTTCTAATTAGTTGTCAATATCATACTGCATAGTTTATTACAGTAACTACATGTCATACATTCTAGTCTAGCAAATGATACAGGAGATTTTTCTTTATCAATATTTATCAGAGGTTCCTTAATGGTTGGCAAATGAAAAAGTGGCAGATATGATGTTACAAAAGAGTTGTAGCTGTTACCTGTGATATTATGACAGTTCCTTTTAAGGCAATCTCAGGTAGTTATTTTCTACTTTGTGGTCCATAGTGTTACTAGATGATCATGGAAAGACTTGTCTGCTTAACAATTCAAGCAAATATGTTAAACTCTGCTTTTCTTGACAGCTTTTGGTACTTAAATATGTACAGAATAAAGATGTCTTCATGCGGTATCACAAAGCTCACTTAACAAGGCGCCTGATATTAGATATATCAGCTGATAGTGAAATTGAGGAGAACATGGTGGAATGGCTCAGAGTAAGTAGCCTTTGCCTTACTTGCTCATTTCTGTTGTTTGCAGTATTAATTGTCGTTCCTGAACTTAGATATCCTTCTTGCTTAGGTGAGTTCCATTTTAAATTAAAATCCGCTTAAGCCATCTTACAATTCCTTATTGTTGTAGAACTTTTTTGAAAGTAAAACAGCTTAGCTCTTTTCTAAGAGAAAGATTGATCCTAATAGTGATAGTTACAAATTACAAGATATTTCACATATTAAATATTTGAAGCCTTCAGATAGTTATGTGCAAATAACCACAATGCATTTGACTTGTGTTTTAGATGGCCTGATCACAAAACTCAAATAATTGAGACTATATAAATTAGAATATGATTTGCACACCATAAATGTTACCTCAAATCTCAGAATTCACTGTTTCTCTAAAGCTTACTTATGTTCTTAAGCACCTGGATTTCTTTTACGGAATCATCGCATGTCCTTAAGAAAAGCTACTTACCTGTAATCCATGAAAGCTTCATTGTTATAAATGGACTGTTTATAAATATATATATACATACACATACATGTGTATATAAAATATATACAAATAGAGATACATTGACTATAGTTATGTTCCTTTCTATTGTATAATTTTTGAAAATATTAATTAAAGGGTTTGAAAATGTTAATTAAAGGGTTTTGTTCTTAGGTGTGTCTTGCTCAGTGTCTTGTTTATTTTCCCAGGAAGTAGGTATGCCTGCAGACTATGTAAATAAGTTGGCTAGAATGTTCCAGGATATCAAAGTATCTGAAGACTTGAACCAGGCCTTCAAAGAAATGCACAAAAACAATAAACTTGCTTTGCCAGGTATTGTTTTCAGATGATTTGCTCTTTTTCATTTCTCTCAATGAAAAGCAATTTTATTGAATATTGAATTAAAAATGTGAACCAGGTTGAACAAACTCTTTGGGGCTTTGTTACCCATAGATTTGAAGTGTCTGTGCTCTGGGTATACTCTGATTTCTCTTGCAGTTAACTCTGGAGCTGTATCATCTTTTTAAGTTACTTGCTTTGTTTTGTTTTCCGTCATGAGATATAAACTCTCTATTCTTGCATTTTAAATTCCAAGCAGAGGCTTGCTTCTCAGTCAGATGAATGCCTTAATTACCCCCCTTTTTACATCATTTGTGGGTGCTTTGCTATGTTTCTGCTTCCCTTACAAGCAAGAAAGATGGATGCACACTGTTAATTGCAAATACATGATTTGAGCTCTTAAATTTCACTGAGAGAATTTCACTGAACTGTAGGAAAGAGCTTGGTGTTTATCTGTTATACCTGAAGAGTTATATGATCCCTTATTGTCTTTACAGCTGACTCTGTGAATATTAAAATTTTAAATGCTGGTGCCTGGTCTCGAAGTTCTGAAAAAGTCTTTGTCTCACTACCCACGGAATTAGAAGATCTCATCCCAGAAGTTGAAGAGTTTTATAAAAAGAATCATAGTGGTAGAAAACTTCACTGGCATCACCTCATGTCCAACGGAATTGTAAGTTTATAGGTTTTAGTACATCTGTACTTTCTATGTCATTATAATATCAAGAAAGCTGATATTCCAGAAAAACTTACAAGCAAAATTGTGTCTTTCTGTTCACAGATAACTTTTAAGAATGAGGTTGGCCAGTATGACTTGGAGGTAACAACATTTCAACTGGCTGTGTTGTTTGCGTGGAACCAAAGACCCAGAGAGAAGATTAGCTTTGAAAATCTTAAACTGGCAACTGAACTCCCTGACGCAGAACTTAGGAGGACTTTATGGGTATTTCCCTTTCTCTTGAAACAGATTTTTTTCTTTCTTTTTTTTTATCTGAAGTACTGCATTCATATTTTTATCTTTTTGAATATGAAGTATGAACACCTTTTCTACTAATTAATTGTTTGTAATGCTGGCTCCCTGCACTACTGTGGAGCACATGCCGCCTTTGCATTAATATGTTCTCTCTTCCCAGAATTACTTAGCTTTTGGAAGCAGCAAGATCTTTCTGCCTGTATACTTGCTGCCTAAAGAACACAATTATGATTGCAGTTGGTGAAGTGAGACTGGTCTAATTCTAGCAATTCTGGGGTACCTGCTAAATGTATATTGCTTAAAAATAACTTGTTTGAATCTTTGAATTATTTGGCATAAGAATAATGAGACTAGTCAAGTAAAGCAAACCTGACACTGGAAGTTACCTCTTCAGGGGTAAATTCATGCATTTTACTTCTGTATAATCTTATTTCTCTAACTCATTTCAAAAAGTGACATGGTAAACTGTGTCTCCTCTGTGATTTTACTGTGATTTTCTGTTGTCAGCAGCTCCAAACAAGGATAGGTGGTTCCCCTGCTGCAGTCCATACAGCAGGGAACTGTGTTCTTTAATAGTTGTTGTTTCCATTGGAAAGTCTGGTGTTATATTTTCATTCTTTTTCCCCCCTTTTCTCTATAGTCTCTTGTAGCATTTCCAAAGCTGAAACGTCAGGTATTATTGTATGAACCTCAAGTCAATTCACCCAAAGACTTTACAGAAGGAACCCTCTTCTCGGTGAACCAGGAGTTCAGTTTAATGTAAGATGATGTTTGAA
Source organism: Crypturellus tataupa (assembly GCA_034781795.1). NCBI lineage: Eukaryota > Metazoa > Chordata > Aves > Tinamiformes > Tinamidae > Crypturellus > Crypturellus tataupa. Next base: position 7,465,177 of record JAWLRI010000837.1, on the reverse strand, counting down.
AATGAAAATAACATGTACTGCTTTAGAATTAAGGGAATTCATTTAAATCTTCATTTTTGGAAACTTTCAAGATTCCACTAGACAGATGCTTGGCTGCTCCTGTTCTCACCTGAGTTTTGGTTGTGCTGTGCTTCAAGTAGCTGCTTGGACTAGATGACATCTGGGGGCCCCATCAGATGAGTCTCTGTGATTCTGATTTCCTAAGCATGTGTGGATGAGGTGCAAACTGTGAAGCTTTGCTATCTTGCTGTTACTAAAGATCCCATGAGATCCCTTCATACAGGAAGAGCAGCATGTAAGCAGAACATTGCTACTTTGTTGCTATTTCCACCTCCCCAGCTGTTTCAAAAACAAAGTGATAAGTTTAAATGGGAAATGAAACTGCTTAACATTATTAATAGGCAGTATATTATTATTAAGCACCATTATTCTGTGATTATGCTACCTTGTCGCTGTGATTTTGACTAGAGGCACATCATTATTTCAGTGACAATTGCAATGCTCTCTTCCTGGTGCTTTGAAATCCTTCAGAACATAAGACAGTCTATAGAGAGAAATGTAAATGGTATATACTCTTCACAGAATCACAGGAGGGTTGAGGTTGGAAGGGACCTCTAGAGATCATCTAGTCCAGCCCCCTGCTCCAGCAGGGACACCTAGAGCATGGGGCACAGGGTGGCATCCAGGTGGGTTTGGAAGATCTCCAAAGAAGGAGACTCCACAACCTCTCTGGGCAGCCTGTGCCAGGGCTCTTGACCCTCATGGTCAAGAAGCACATTTTATTTTGATTTTGCCACTCCATTGTGAGTAACTGGCTCCTTGCTATTAATCTTGGATTCTGGGCCTCATTTTCACTAGCACCTGGACATCTGGATCTGTGGAGAGGGAGGTGCCAAATCTACTGCTCCTGATGCACAGGTTCTTGCCTAGGGCCCATAGAGTTTATCCTTCTCCTTCTTACCAGAATTTTAAGCTTTGAGAAGCGTTGACAGATCATAACAGAAGAGACAGGGTGAACAGAAAAAAAATGTGGGTGAAGAATGCCATCAGCTTTTTGCTGTGCTTGTTCTTTTTTTTTTTCCTGATAACAACTTGTTTGACTAAAAAATGAACTGGTTCCATTACCTGAAGTTATTTGTAAAGGCTCTATTACAGAACCCTAGTTTTTTATGTGTATATATATATTTTTTTCCTCTAGAAATTTATTCTTCAAAATATTACTGGTTACTTTTCAGTGTTGGACACTGTCAGTTTCTGCTGACGGGTGTTCTAAGTGCAGGTATTTTCATTTTTCTGTTGATGGGAGAAATGGACTTTGGATTTACTACCTAGCTACTTCATTACTACACTACTAACAGCCTATACATACCTGATATAAGATGGTACTCGGTGCTGTTTTAATGCAAGCTTAATGGGAATTCCTTAACCGAAAATGTATTTTTGGCTTATCTTTATATAATACAACTTTTTCAGAAAAAATGCTAAAGTTCAGAAAAGGGGCAAGATAAATTTGATCGGTCGATTACAGCTTACGACGGAAAGGATGCGAGAAGAGGAGAATGAAGGAATAGTCCAGCTAAGAATATTGCGAACCCAGGCAAGTACCACTGACAGGGGAAAATAAAATTGCTTTAATTCCTTTCTTTTATTATTGCAATTACACACTGTCCACATTGGCATCTCCTGCATGAAAAGAATGTTTGTAATCCTTTGGAGATGCACACACCAGGTGTGGGGGGAGTGTGTACACTACTCTGGAGGTGGTGACTTCTACTTGTGGAGTGAATAAATGTTAGATTTTAATGACTAACTCGCACGTGGATAAAAGATTTAACCACAGGTTCACCTTCAAAAGGTGGTGCCTAGATAGAGTTATCCTCTTTCTCTTGCATCTGGCCCATTCTTCAGGCTGGTACTTTATTAACCTTTCTGTAAGAAGAGTTTATTGAGCTCTTCATTTAACAGGACTACTTATACTAAGAAATGTAGCAACAGCATGTGACTTTGTACCTAATGGACTGGCGCATTCAAATTCAAAGCGGTATTATATTACATGGATTTATAATTTCAATTATGTTTTTGGGTAGCCTAAATTAACTTTTGCTACAGTGTTTTCCTTGGTCTGAGTTTTGCTAAGTTCTTGACAGCACCTTGTGGGATGATAAAAATCTATTGTCTGATTTTACATGTAAAATATGTTCTTACTGTATTTTTCCAACATTAGCTTTCTTTATTCTTTTTTTGTGTGTGTATGTTATGAGACTGGGAGAATAGAACCCCCAAGCAATCTTTATCCTGATTTATTAGGATGTTTAAAGTTTAACTGTGGTACCCTGCATGGCCAAGTTGTTGTGATTCAGAGAGGGCAACATCCTGTTTGGAGTGGTGTCTTGGTGCTCCTCTCTGGAGCAGGTTCAGACCACCCTCATTTTCAGAAGAACATAAGCAAGAGTGGAAATTGGCCCTGTCTTGTTTTAATTGTAGCCTATCTTCTGCACAGCATTTGCCATGTGTATTCAGACCGCGTGATGTCAAGATAAATGTTCTATTTTATTTTTAGGAAAAATACTTGTTGTTTTGCCTTACAATGATCCCCCTCTGTTCTCTTTGTCATTTCCATTGGATGTTTTAAAAGTGTATGTGTGTGTGTGTTGGTGAGTGGGTGGGTACACATATACATATATATAAAATACAGTATAAAAAAAATAAAAACTTGTGTTTTTTCCACCAGGAGGCTATCATCCAAATAATGAAAATGAGGAAGAAAATTACTAATGCCCAGCTTCAGACTGAACTGGTAGAAATATTGAAAAACATGTTCTTGCCACAAAAGAAAATGATAAAAGAGCAAATTGAATGGCTTATAGAGCACAAATATATCAGAAGAGATGAATCAGATATCAACACCTTCATATATATGGCATAATCTGAGGACTCTAAAATGCCGAGAACACAAATGGAAGGGTGCTTGGACAGATAGCTGCAACAGTGAATGCTGCAGAAGGACTCGCTTTGACTTTCGTTACATATAAAATCCCTGCCTTACCTTAAAGAGGACTCTATTTTGCCAATCTAATTCAGCTAGCATGATGGCATTCCCTTCATGTTGCACACTTCTAACAGCATGCTGTTTTGTGGGAAACTTGCATTCATGAAGAGCCCATTGTGAACTTTTTAAAGTAGGTTTGATTTACACCCACCAGGAAGAATACAGGTTTGGGTTCTTAGATGACCAGTACTTGCACAAGGAAAAAAAAATACTTAAATATTCATGCACTGAGGAACTGCTATTAGTTTTGTTTTTGTTTTTGTTTTTTTTTAATTCGATTAGGATTAGAAGTAGCACTTTCACTTTGTGTTTTGGATCGACAGAGTAACGTACTGTCCACCTTTGATCCTTTTTACATAATAACATTTGAGAGACACATACCTACGCCTCACCATTGATATGTATTTGTTACAGTTAAAACCTCCTGGCTAGAGCAGTGCTTCAGTCTAGTAACTGGATTTTAATAATTGACACAAAAGTGACATGAAAGTAATTCCAACTTGTGAGTGATACTTTTCCTTATGCAGGAGATCATAGTTCTTTATATTGTTTGCTGTAAACAAATGGATATGCATTATTTCTTATTTGGACAAATGATTTGCTACAATCCTTTTGAAGAGATGAAGCATTTGAATGATACTTCACTCGAACAGTTTTCATGGGTGGGTCTGTTATAGTGGACAGAAATATTAAGTGTATTTCTGTGTACATTTAATATTGATATTCCAGATATTTGACTACATAAATCTGAATGCATTAAAGAGTCATTGATGTACAGCTCTCCCAGAAAGAAAGTAATACTTGAAGATCTCTGTATTAATTCCTCATGGGTAACTTTATATATACTGGTGAGGTTAATCAAATTGGACTGTTTTGTTGCCGGAAAGTTAACATCTTTATGTGGAAAAAACGAACCCCCTACGTATTTTTTTTTATTAAACAGTAGGAAATAAAACTGTAAGAAAATGGTAAAATTTTAGAGTAAATTTAAGGGGCAGTGTACCATGTTTAGCGTATGCGGAGAGAGTGCCAAATACACATCAGGAATTTTGACTTTTTTAAATATATATGTTACCTCTTCTTTTTTTCAATCATCTTAAGTAGCCTTTTGGCAATGTCTGCCTCTCTGCTACTTTGAAGTGTCCCAGCATGTCCTGGGCTGATCCCATGAATCACTGGAGCAGAGTGCCTGTCTTGGGACACAAGGTAAGTTGAGCTTTGCTCAGTTCTGTGTGAATCCTCAATAGATGTCGCAGGCAGCTGCGCAATTTCTTTTAATTTACCAATTCAAGTACAACATGGAAAGGTCTCATCTCTTTCAGTGATTGAAAGGGGGAAGAGGACACAATAACTTTACTCTAAAAGTAAAATCTCCCAGGAAATAAGGAGAAGAGTTTTGTTTTCACGTGGCTGCTGCAAAGGGTAAAATGAGGCGTTTAAAAGCAGGGTCACTGCAAGAATGGTTGTTTGTCCCCCTTAAACAGGCTACATGGTCTGTTACTAATGTAAGTGCCAGTGTGACTGAGAACAGTACGTGTGTCTTGGGTAAGAAATCTGCAGGATAAGAAATCTGCAGGAATGAGCATTTCATAAGCAAGAGATGGGGAGAAATTGAGACCAGGCAAATGAAAATTAATTGAAATCTCACAGTTATCTTATATGCTTTTGTTGATATTCAAAAGTGGATGCTGTTTAAAAATACTGCATCTCTTATGTTAGCCCTATAATGTTGCTATTCAGAATCAAAAGCAAGTGCTGCTCTAGGTAGTTAACTGGTAAAAACTATTTGGATATTATAAATTAGAAGACAAGATTCTAATAAAACCTTAGTGCTTTTCAGTATTTTTAACCTCCATTAAAAATAATAAATATTCACTTGGGATAATTGGGGGGAAAGGTGAGAGTCCAAAATGTAATTGGAAAATATAAGGTTTGAGATTGTCACATACCAGAGACTGAAAAGGTAGAAATACTCATTGCGAAGCCATTGATTTTAATTTGAGAGAAGTTTGAGACTGTATCTCAAATATGACTGCTTCAGTAGTCAGAGTGTATGCAGGCAGCAGTAGATTGCTAAAAGCTAATTAGCTGCATTTTCCTTCCAATTAATAGATATAAAAACATAACCTATGTTACCTATGTACTTCTCAGCATCTGGGATATAGAAATATAATGGGGTTATGTGCCTATAATATGGTCATTTTTCTTTGAACATATACGATGGAAATGGATGTGGGTAGTTGGTTTATTTTTTGTTCTTTAATTAAATCTGAGAATCACACCAGCAAATTTGTTAAAGATGCAGAAACTCATTTAGCTCCTTCATCAGGTCACCTTCACCAATACGCACTTGAAATGAGTATCGTCTGGGGCACAGGGAGAACCTGGGGCAAAGTGCTCTTTGAGGGAGGGTAGCGTTCAGATCTAAATAGAAATGAACTATTCTTCAATCGCAATATGGCAACAACGCACTTTTGAAGCTGCAGTTTTTAGCTCTGAGTATATATGTCCAAAGACCTAGCTTGAAGAGGTGCTGCATCTGAAAAACACGTTGCCACACACACTGCCACGGTGAACAGCTATGGAATGAACTTCGTTGTTGAAGAGGTGGGGAAATCTCTCGTCATGGGTTTAATTAAGAAATACTGTTAAATCTTTCTCTGTCCCAGCATCTTGATGAGGATCTCAGTTTCAATTCTGAAGTCTTCCATTTTCCTCTTTCCACCATTGGTGTCCCTGGCTTCTATTTTTCTTCATCTACCTTTCATTTGTTATGACTGTAATGCAATTGCATTTCCAAATCAAAATGTGACTTTCTTGTTTTCACCTTTTTAAACTTACTATAAGTGTTTTGAATGTTCACATGTTACATTTATTTGCATTGGGATGCCATTGTCCTGTAAAGTGCAAATTTTAAAAACACAATTGGCAAAAGATTTGATAGTTTTACAGAAAGATTTGCTATCTTAAACAGTTTTCTATTTTCATCCAAATGACTGGGATGCTATCTTTGTAATTCTTTGAGGTCATATTTGTGAAATAAACAATACATGAAAGCTTTCCTGTCATATACACTATATGTAGTCTGGAGTGTTGAGCAAACTTGAGTTCCTGAGTTGTAATATCTATCTACGTATGGTATTTACAATTTTGAATGTGTGCCACTACCAAGATAATAATGCTGTACAATTTTGAATGGTGGTAGTTTCTGTATGGCAGTCCAGCTGAACTATTTTGATGTACTGCTTAATTTTTGAATTTTATTTTTTAAGTTGTATAATTTATTTTCTTGCAAAATAAAAATGTAATATAAAAGACTACTCATTTTAACGAGGTATTTTGGTGTCTTCCCCTACAACATGTCTAGGCTGAATTCAGGTACTCAACTAGGCGTTATATTCTGTAAAATAGTGTGATAGGAAATCTGGATGATTCCAAGGCTTACAGTTCTTGCTCCTCCTTACAATTTTTAGGTACTTTAAGGATAAATGTAGAGCTAATCAAGTCTATTAAGCTGTTTTTTCAGATGGGATGTAAAATGTCAAAATCTGAGTTTGACCTGCCAGAAGTGATTGAGGATGCTGAATACTTTTGTTTGTGACCTTTTTAGAGATAGCTACATATCCATGAAATTTACGGGGACGCTGGGATTGCTGAATCTTGTCTGAAATCTTGAGTATCGCTCAAAATTACTGGCCTTGTCCCCAAGTGATGCAAATTGTTGTGACCTTCCGGTAGTTGCTCCTGCAGTCAGCAAACAGGGATGTGGGGCTTGTTGGCTGCCCCAAGGAGAGCTGCTGCTGGGATGGCTTTTCTTGGACTGTCCTTGATTTTTACTCTGTTTGCTTTATGTGAACCAAGTAAACTCAATGTTTTGAGCTCTCTGGTGTATGTAAAGGTTAGAATTATTTCTACAGAATTATTTTCAAGTGGCTCTTAGGACTGCATAGCAATTTTCAGATTGGCAGTCCCTGTATGCAGGATTTTTCATAGCACGGTGCTCTTCCCTCTCCCTCTCGCTGTTAGGGCAAAGTTTAGTCTTTCACATCTGAAACGCCTCTGACAGTGTGTGGTCTGCTGCTCCAGGGTGCTGATTTTTGGGGTACAATCAAAGCAAATCTAAGATAACTGTGTGGTGAGTTTTAAACAGCCAAAAATACTGAAAATTGAAAATAGCAACTGTGAAATAGGTACATGAAAGCTGTTCTTGGTAGGAAGAGATGGTGTAAGAATGAAAAAAGGAGATGCACTATGATTTTTCTCTTTACCTGCTCTTTCTGTGTTTAAAACCAGTCTAATACTGTGTTGGTATTAGTACTGTTCAGGATTTGCTATGCATCTCAGTTATTCTTGCCTGCATTTTACTGTAGATGGGTGAAGAAATCTTGAATAAATGGGTGTATGAAGTGTTAACAAGGTTTATCAAGAACCTTGGGTCTTGGATACAGTAGTGTCATTGTCAAGTGCAAGGTCATTGTCATTCTCAGACTTCCCCTGGAAAGTCTGTGCAAAGGAGGAGAACAGGAAACCTGCAGGCCACAGCCGATGAAACAAACTGGGACTACGCGAGGGATCCTGAAGGGTGACTTTGTGAAGCAGAGAGGGCAGCTTGTGCTGCTCTTAATGCCCTGCAAATGCAAATGGTTGAGGTAAAAATGCTGCAAGCAGCGTAGCCAGGGGCTGAGCTGGACGCTAGTAGGAGCAGGAGGCCTAGGTCGTGCTGGGCTGTCTCTTCTGAAGGAGCCGCTGGCCCAGGCGCGTTGCCTCCCAGGGCTGCCAGGCAGCTCTTATCCCCACAGCCGGCCCCAGATGGAATCCAGGGATCTACTGGCCAAGGCAAAGGACTCAGACCTTTGGCAGAGACTGGAATAAAACAGTGCCATGCACTCGTGTGTGTATGCACATGGCTCTGCACGGGCTGGTCTTTCACCACATCACAGCCTCTGTAAGGGCTGCTCCTGCCAAGGGGGTGGGCAGGGGCAGGGGTGCAGTCAGCTCCCAGGATGAAGGGGCAGGATGAGTTTTCCAAAAGCTCCCAACTAGCTTCTACATCAAATGGTACCAAGGAAGTCAGGAGGCTTCACTCGGCCTTTTGCTTAAATGCAGAAATATTTTCCTTCTAAGAAAACCTGGTAAGAGCTCTAAAGGGTTGGGACTCTCTCCCTGGACGAATCTGCGCTGTGCTAGAACCATGTGCCATGCAGTGCAGCTTGGGGTTCCCAGCAGCTGGAGGGATGCAGGGTTATTCATTGCATCCTCTTTTTCTTCCTGGTTTTGGCTCCAATAAATGATATTTTAATCAATATCTTATGGAGTTTGAGTGCATTTTTTACAAGTGTTATAACTGATCCAGTATATTACAGGGCTGCATCCCAGAATCAGGGCCTTAGACTGCGGGAGAATAGAAATAAAGGTGAAGTTAACTAAGAGTGGGAAACTTTTTTTTTTTTTTTTTCCCTTCTATGTATGATTAGCCTGTCATTTCCAGAAAAATGCCCTCAAAAATTATTTTCAGGCTTGTCATAAATTTTCAGGGTAAAGATTTCAGTTCTTCCTGAGTAAGTATTTGTCAGCCCTTAGGTTATCTCTGTTTTTCAGATAAAAAGCTCCGTCTCTGAACCAAGGTCTACATTAGGTTTGTCAGGCTCCCAAACACCATCTACTGCAGGTCAAGGCAGGAGGGCTACACATGCTCCCCTCACCCCTGCTAAACCCAGCACGGCTTGTGCCCTTCATTGAGATACCTTGGACATAGATGAGTAAGAAAGTAATATATATATTCTTCCATAGTAGAGGTATGGCAAGTGAGACTCCCCACTACCTCCCAGGGGAAAGCAATGAGATGTAGAATAAAAAATGATTGGAAACTTTTTTGATGAATGTTTGTTTTCTCCTTGCATTGTAAAATTACCTCAGAATCACAGGAGGGTTGAGGTTGGCAGGGACCTCTAGAGATGATCCAGTCCAGCCCCCTGCTCCAGCAGGGACACCCAGAGCACGGGGCACAGGGTGGCATCCAGGCGGGTTTGGAAGATCTC
>JAWLRI010000837.1:7439013-7453957 GCA_034781795.1 Crypturellus tataupa | reverse complement strand
GCCCAGTTGTCCAGTCTGTCCAGGTCCCTCTGGATGGCAGCGCAGCCCTCTGGGGTGTCAGCTACTCCTCCCAGTTTTGTATCATCTGCAAACTTGCTGAGAGAGCACTCTGTGCCTTCATCCAGGTCACTGAGGAATAAATTGAACTGGACTGGACCAAGGACTGACCCCTGGGGGACACCACTCAACACAGACCTTTACTAAGTGTAGATGAAATGTGTAACGACTGAAACCAGGGGAAAGAGGGAAGCTCTGTTCCATAACTGACTATGTGTGGTATACAGACAGAAAGGTACCTGTACAGCAATTTTAAGTTCCCTGGCATAAACAATGTAATAGGTTCAAGAACTTGACCCAAAGGGCTTTTTCTGTGCCAGATGTAGTTGAGACACTTTTTGTGCTCTGAAACTCACAGGAGAAAGGCAAAGATGTGACATAGATGAGAGAGTAAGGAGGATAACACTTTTTAAATATTGATATATGTGGGCATGTGTGAGAGATGCTGAGACTTTTATTTCATACTTCTAGGAAGTGGTGATAGCAAGTGCTGTGAGGACACCAATTGGATCTTTCCAAGGATCTCTTTCATCACTGCCAGCCACTAAACTTGGTTCCATTGCAATTAAAGGAGCAATCGACAGAGCAGGTACCTGTAAATATGGTTTTCACAAGAGAAAACTGCAAGAGGCTCAGGCTCAGAACAGTATCAATTTGTGCTTGTTTTTAAAGCTGCTTCATAAAAGGAAGGTATCCCACCACCACCATGATGCTGTTAACAAATGGTACTTAAATAAAAAAATATTGCTTAGGGATGTGTGTGCTGGTCCAAATCCTGCTGGACATGCTCTTTGCCTCTCTGAGGAAGCACTTCTCTGACAGCTCTAGTCTGTTGGGAAGAGTACCAGCTGCTGGAACCAGCAGGCCTTCCTTGGTACGTGCACAGTCACATTTGTCCAGCTCCCTTGTGACTATTTGGGGAATTAAATCGGCAAAAAAGTCTTCTGGCAGCGGAGGAGCGATTTGTCTTCAAACTGACCTTAACTAATTGATATTTTATGAGAACTTGAATGCTAGCACTGTTGCAAGAGAAGCCCCAGGAAAGCAGGACTTTTGCATTTGGTTACTGGTTGCTGGTATTTTGGCTAAGCCACGTAAAATTCCTGCTCCCTTAGCTGTAACTGTGACAAATAGAAAGCTTCATAGATTTGGATCCATTGGAACTGAGCTGCTTGGGCAGCTGATGAGATTTGGGAATGTTGGCTTTAGTTAGTCCACTGTGGGCTGTCCTGCAGGAAAACTGGGAATTCTGCTCTGTGGGGTCACTGTGTTCCCCAGCTGAGTGTTGAGCTCTAGTGGGCACTGCCAGAGACTTTTTTGGCCCACAGGTGGGAAGGGCCATTCCCCCCTTCTTTGCTGCCAGCGGGGCTCCGTGCCGGGGCGTCGTGCCTGCCCGCGGGGGCTGACACAGGCTGTGCTTGCCCACAGGTGTCCCGGCGCAGGAGGTCAAGGAGGTTTACATGGGCAACGTGCTGCAGGCGGGGCAGGGGCAGGCGCCCGCCCGACAAGCGCTCCTGGGTGCAGGTATTTGCTCTCTCCTTCTGCCTCGGACAGCCTCTGACTTGCTGCCGCTGCAGTGGTGACCTGGATGCTGTGGGTTAAAGCTCGGGGGTTATTCTGAACCCATGGGCCCCAGCCGTTCATCAGGAAGGGTGTCCCCACTGTGAGCAAGGGCTGTTTGTTGTAGTCCTGTAGCTGGGCCTGACTGTGCATCCTGAGGAATCAGCCCTCACGCGCATGATAGACCTTGCTGCCTGCAGCCTCTGCAGGACCTGGAAAAAAAAGAGGGCACTGGAGAGCAGGCTGCTGCTTCCAGGGCATTTTAGGCTAGTGACAGAGAGCGCTTTTAAAGCCTTTCATAAAAGTTATTTTTTTTTCCAGTGTCCCATTATCATTAAACCTTTTCTTAAGTTATTAAACCTTTTTAGATATAAGCTTGGCAAGTTTTCTTAAGCTGTAGATATGTAACTATGTCCATATGCTTTGTTCTTACTATGGAACCCAAAGCTGTCACTGGAAAGATTCACTCTAATGTTAACTGCAGCATGAATAATACTGGGGTGCCACAATTTTCTGTCTTCCTGCAGGGATAGAATCTAGCATTCCATAGCTCAGTGTGACTCTGGAAAGGCTAGGGAAGAGCTGGATACTGCCCTGGCTCTATCCCTGGGCTTTGCTGAAAGAGAAGTTGCTGCTTTTCCCCATCTTGTTGCTGGCAGAGAGCCGTGATGCTAGACACCAGGACTGGGGGAGGCAGTGCTGCAATGGGCCCGAGCCCATTGCACACACCAGAGCCCAAAATGAGTGTCACAGGCACTTCAGAAACCCTGGCGCCAAGCAGTTTTGCTCCCGGTTGGTAATGGCTAAAATAAAAATTAAATAAAAATAGATAAAATAAGTTTTTGAACTCTTCTACTGGCATACTGTTGTACTGCCAGTAGCCAACACGAACAGTTTGTCCACATGTTTTCAGTGTTGTGTGCCCTTTAGAAGCAGGGAGGGTTAGGAGGGCTAGGGAGGTGGTCCTGGCAGCCCCAAAAATGCACCTTGGACACACTTGGCTCGGATAAAAGCTAGTCCTGGGGCAAAATCTTACTGAAATTGCAATGCGGTATTGGGCTGTCCTTGAACTAACACACTTGTTTGTGCAAACCGTTTACCTTAGGTCTGCCGATCTCTACTCCTGCTACTACTGTAAACAAAGTCTGTGCTTCTGGAATGAAATCCATCATGCTGGCAGCACAAAGTCTAATGTGTGGCTCTCAGGTAGGAGAAAATCAGTTCTGTTGAACTAGACATACTGCTCGTAATTGGGGAAGGGGGGAGGTGCGAGAAATACAGTATCATAGATCCTGTCCTACTGATTACTGTTTTTGGTTTGTGATGATGAAGCTGATTAATGAGGTTTTTGTTTTGCTTGTGCAACCTGCACTTTGAAACATTAAAAATATTATAGTTATTAAATTGTCTGAGGAAATAGCAAGCTTTATTTATTTATTTATTTTTAAAGTACATTCTCTCTTTCCCTCTTCTCGACTACTCCCAAATAAGAAAGCTTTCAAGCTTTCTGGTTTGAAAACCTGAAGAAACTTACATAGTACATTTTTACCCAGTACAAGAGGGATGTGGAGCTACTGGAGTCTTAGATCTTGTTGAAATGTTGAAAAACATCTCCATTTTGAGGCACTTTTAACACTTTAATGTAGCTAAAGATGTTTTGAAATTATATTGCTGTAATATATACATTTAATTAAAGGTGTTTCAGGCCTTTTTATTATTTTAGAAGAAGCTGAGACTTTTAATGTTTGTTTATTGAAAAGCACGAGGGAGAGGAATTGCTTGCCTTTGCCAACTGTAGACTAAGTTTCTCTATACAATGGGGAGAAATAGTGTTAATGGACAGCTGGGAGGACAGGAATAGGAATAGTCTTCAGCAAGCCATCAAATGCAGTGCATCAGTGAATGTGAGAGAAGTATGAATGAAGAAGGGCGTTTCAGTGTTGTTTTTAATTCCATTCTTCGAGCATTTTGGCAAAATCGTTTTAAAGCAAAAACTTTGTCACTTCAATATGTGTTAGTAACTCCTCAGAGCAATAGGTTTGCACGTTCCTCCTGGCTGCTGGCTGAGCTGGCTGCACTGTGGAAGGCAGTGTGCTGCCCAGTACCTTGGGTGGGGGCACAAGCAGGCAGTGCCGTATCAACAACTGCACTAATTCTGCCTCCTCCGGGGCTTTCCAAAAGCCTTTTGGCGCAGGGATGCTCAGGGTGGCTGTGCCTCTGCTGCTCTCAGCTGCCACGGCTTTCATATCCCTGCCTTTCCACTCAGCTTCAGCCTCTTTTCGTCATTATTTATGCTACTATTCTTGGATTTAGTTTATGCTGGGTTCTGACCAAATTATCATTTCTCTGAATCACAATTTTAGAGCTGAAAACTTTGTTTTCCAAATTATTATTTTGATGAAAAAATATCTTTTGGAGTCATATAGGGAGCATTAATGAACTCTTAACTTGCATGCTGTGTTGGTATTTTTCTTGACCTTATCCACGTCAAGTACTCCATTAAACACAACTGAGCCTCCTTACTTGTGTGTGTGCTTGTGTGTGTATATATATAAACACACACATACATGTATTTTTTTTCTTATATATATATATTTATGATGCTTATATCCTTATCCTCAATTTTGCTGTTTTTCTCTTTTTGGACTCAGATTCAAACCTTTTTTATAAGTTTTAATTATCAATATATTAATTAGATTATTAGTTTATAAATACTGTAACAACTCACCTAATTCAAGTTCAGTGATTATTTGAAAGTCTCCTTTCTGCTGACCTTTTGCCAGACTAGATAACAAAACCTCACTATGAGTCAGCCACTCTTACATAGTGAGATTAAATAAGGTACCCCCGGGCTCTTAAATTGCTGATTGTTCCCTAGGGAGATCAGGCTGCTAATGGAAAACAAAAATGAGAAAAATAAACTGTTCAAGATAAAACGTAGAATTTGATCTTTGAAACTTTGGAAATAGAGGTGCAGGAGGCTGTTTTGGCTCTTGCAGCTTTCTAAAATTACCTGAGACTGAAGTCCAGTTGTTCCACGAGCCAGAATTAACTGTCTTCAGCTGTTGCCCTTGCTGTTTGCTTCCTAACTGCATAAAGAACTTTTTTTCTCCCCCTTTTCTATAAAACTTCTTGGAAATGTGCCTATAAAGTGTCTTGTCTTAAGCTTTTGTTAGTATTTCTTTCCAAAAAAAGTCATAGAGTTCACGCTGCCTTGCTGATTATTTTTAATAAATTCATTTCTGTTCTGTTTGAACAGGATGTCATGGTTGCTGGTGGAATGGAGAGCATGTCTAACGTACCCTATACGATGAGCAGAGGAACAACACCTTATGGAGGACTAAAACTGGAGGATCTGATAGTAAAAGATGGGCTTACAGACGTTTATAACCATATCCATATGGTAAATGTCCTTTTAGCACAATAGGAAAGTATCAATCATAGACTTGATGCAGCTCTGACAAGTTTACATATAATGATTTCTCTAACTTTCTCTAACAGACCTGGAAATAATGTTAATGGGGGATGGACAATGTCTTTCCTTTCTAGGCTTTCTGTTGTAACTGAAAGGAGAGACCAAACAGAAGGCAAAACATGATAGCAAATCGTGTGTTAATCTTTATCTGCCTCTCTCTGATACTGGAGGAGCAAAGAGCAGAATTAAAAAAAAATGAAATCCCATATATTGCTATTCTTGTCCCTGGTAGGTTGCTGGAGTTCTGTCTCTTCTGGACATGGATTGAAAATCACTCATGCATTTCTGCTGAAAATGGATTTTGATTATGAGGATTTTTTTTTCTAGAAGTATACATTAGCAGCTTTGCTAGTCCCTCTGTGTGGAAAAAGCTGTAGAAGTTGGTTATAAACACAAAGTTTGACTAGATTGGGACAATATTTTATGGGGAAAACCTTTTGTCCTGTGATCTGCTTGGAAAATCTTGCTAGCGTGAGAACAGAGAGGAAAGGCCGTCCCAAGGCTGTCACAGGACTCTCTTCCCTATATCCTGGCAACAGAGTATATATATCTTCTCTATATCCTGGCTGCTGAGAAGTCTCTAAATACTCTAACTGCACAGAATTTAACTTGCCTGTTTGAAGACCTGCAGGTCCGTAGTGTGAAAGGTTCTAGTGATAACTTGCTGAGTTTCCTTTAGAAATTAGACCAAAGAATAACAATTAGACCAATTATCTGTATAAGAAGAAATCTTTCAAGCTTACTCATTGAGTATCCATTTTCTTTTTTTTTTTTTGTCACAGGTATTTAGATGGTCATAATGAATTATGATTGTATAGTTACAAACGATATGATACATTTATATAGAATGATTTGACGTTTTTCTGAATTCTGATCATTAGTTATTAGACAAAAGGCAAATATGCATTTTTCAGAAGCATCAGAAGGTCCAAAAGGTTAAATAACCTCTGTGTTTGGACTATTTTATAACCCTTGTAATAGACATGCTAATAATGGAGTGAAAATATTAGTGTGATGCAAACACAGTGTTCTGTAACAAATGGAGCAGTTTTCCTTGGGCTCTGAGTTCTTGTCCAAGTTTCTCTGGCAGTCCCTAAGCCCTTCAAGACTTAGTTCTGCATTCATTTTTTTTGTGTTTTTTTTTTAAAAGCTTCATAAGGAATATTTATAAGGAATAGGGAATAATGATGTCCTGGTTGAGCTGTGGAGTTTTGTTCCTGGGGCGTATGTCCGGGAGTGCCAGACCCGCTCTGCTGGGTTCTCTCGCAGGGTAACTGTGCTGAGAACACTGCCAAGCAGCTGAGCATCTCGCGGGAGGAGCAGGATACCTACGCCATCGGCTCCTACACCAGGAGCAAGACAGCCTGGGAGTCGGGAGTTCTCAAAAATGAAATCGTTCCTGTCACTGTTTCACAAAAAGGTATTGTGGAAAAGCATGGTAAAGTCAATAATGTTTCTCACCGAAAGCAGTAGAGTTGTCTGTTTACTGTGAACTGAGCTGTTTAAAGGTCCAGAATTCAGGAGAAATTCATAATTTAGATAAGAAAATTCTGGATTTACACTCTTCTCAGTGAAACCCACTCAGTGACCTGTGGTGTCTGTTTCTTATTTTCTTTAATGGTAAATATTGTTTTTGTTTGTTTGTTTTCTTCTCATATGACTAAGTATTGAGATTTCCTTTCATTCACTCACCATGAAGTATAAATTGATTTGCTATAAATAAATGGGATCAAGGAATAAACTTTCTCAGTTTTTATAAGTGTATTTCGTGATGTGCATGAGTAAGTTTACATTTTAAAAAAAGTAAACTGTTTAAGTTGGTCAGCACTTAATCAAAATACTTCTTAAGAAAAGACTTTACTATAAAACATGAAATGTATTATCTGTTTCAGGAAAGCCAGATACAGAAGTGAAGGAAGACGAAGAGTACAAACGTGTTGATTTTAGTAAAGTTCCAAAGCTCAAGACTGTTTTCCAAAAAGAAAATGGTAAATGTTGTCATTTGCTATTCCCTTCCCTTTTTTTCCTTTAACACCAAGTGCAAAGATATTTTATTACAGTGAAGAGTCCTATTTACAAGGACTTAGCTGTACAGTAATAATTTCTAACTTTTAGATGCCTACTAAGATAAAGAAATATCCTAGCAAGAAGCTGAAGTCTTGGCTCCACAGCAGCTTGAATTGGCTTGAATTAAAAGATGGTTCAAGAATTGTATAAACCAGAGAGAATCTTTTTTGAAAAGTCACTCTACTGTACTGAGAAACGATTGGCTTCAGTTCAGCTCTTGCCTTGGTCTGTGCTCAGCGTAACTTTGTGTTGCTATGAGAGCTGCTATAACCTGTCCCTTCTAACTGGCCGATCTTTCTGGCTAAGTCCCTTTGCCACTTGTTCAAGGTTCCATCTCAGCTGAAATTTCTCTTAAAGCAGACAGCACCCCTGGCATGGAAGCCACTGTCTGACATACTGCTCAGATATTGCTTACACATAACAGCCATTTGCTCTTTTTAAAAAAACAAACCCCCAAAATGTCATTTTTAGTTAGCTCATTGCAACATATTACCATATTGTTGAGGCTGAAGGCTCAAGAGCTTGAAGGACAAGAAAAATGGCTTGCAGGACCCCCTGGAGCTATGGCCCTTCCCCAGGGTTTAATGGGTGTGTTTTGACTTTCAGGAACAGTCACAGCTGCCAACGCCAGCACCCTGAACGACGGGGCGGCTGCTGTGCTCCTCATGACCACAGAGGCTGCCAAGAGGCTCCAGGTTAAACCACTGGCACGAATAGTAGGTAGGGTATTTTTTTTTCCACTCCTCTTCAAGTACCATCCTGGAAAATATTCCTACAGACTGGGATTTTTTTTTTTTTTGTCCTGTTATCTGTTATTCATGAGATAGATAGAAAATTCTGGTTATAATCAAGAGCTGGCTTTTAAGCCACTTAACTTCAAATTGAGAAGTCGCAACCATAATACAACCTATAGCCTCAACTTTTCTGAAGGTGTAACGATAATACAACCTATAGCCTCATCTTTTCTATGTGAGTTAATATTAAACATCAGAAAATGTCATTATGCAGGTCAGTTCCTTAGGCAATAAACTTACATGCGTCTTTTATCAGAGACAATTATATTTATTTAGAATTTCTCTGTCTTAGCTTGGTTTGCATTTTTCACAAATAGAAATCATTTATGTTAAGGGGAAAAAAGTGCTTAAAGAGTTTTTTATGATTTTTCCAGCTTTTGCAGACGCTGCTGTGGCCCCTATTGACTTCCCAATTGCACCTGCTTATGCTGTTCCCAAGGTAGGAACAAAACTCGGTGTGAGAAACAGCCAATGTTCCTAGGGCTGGATTACTGGTTCATCCCTCAGTGGATTGATACTGATGTAGTTGGGCTTTAAATTATAATTGCTTTATAAATAGCAAGAATATATATATTTTTTTCAGAGGGTCAAGGCTAAAATGTAAATTTTACAGTAAAAGAACTTTGTGTCTATTTTGAAAATGAATATTGTTTAGTACTCTTCACCATCATGGGGCTTGTTTAGTGTCAAAGCTTTGTAACTAGTACAATTAAAAAGCAAAATAAAGATTATTATATGAGTATGGACTCATAAAGCAAAAGGAGTATAGACTGAAAGCAAAAGGCAGTTCTGTATCAGTGCAAATGCAGTTAGTATAGCAATGGTCGTAGTGTAAAAGTAGGATGAAAATATATTCTTTGCATGGAAGTGCTCTAGCTTTCTTCTGGGCTCCCCAGTACAAAAGAGATGTGGAGCTTCTAGAGAGGGTCTAGCATAGAGCAGCAAAGATGATTAAGGGACTGGAGCATCTATCGTATGAGGACAAAGCGAGCTGGGCCTGTTTAGCCTGAAGAAGAGAAGGCTGAGAGGAGATCTGGCCAACATGTACAAGTACCTGAGGGGACAATGTGGAGAGGATGGGGCCAAACTCTTCTCAGTGGTGGCCAGTGACAAGACAAGGGTTAATGGGTGCAAGTTGAAACACAGGAAGTTCCATCTCTGTGTGAGGAAGAACTTCTTGACTGTGAGGGTGACAGAGTCCTGGAACAGGCTGCCCAGAGAGGTTGTGGAATCTCCTCCTTCTTCCAAACCCATCTGGATGCCACCCTGTGCCCCGTGCTCTAGATGTCGCTGCTGGAGCAGGGGGGTTGGACTAGATGATCTCTAGAGGTCCCTTCCAACCTCAACCCTCCTGTGATTCTGTGAAAACCTCTGTTTATTTATGCTCGAGGGCTTCAGTTTTGCTATTTCCCCCCTGAGCAAGAGGCTCTGATGTACAGAGCTAAAGCTCTTGCTTGGTAAAGCAGAGGACCTGCTGGCATCTTTCCCATTTACTTTGACAGCAGAATTTAGGATGTGCTGTAGCCTTGGCACCCTGCCTTGGTGTTTAGAAGGTTCTGGATTTTAATTAATTTATTTATTTGCTTTCTGCAATCTGTGGATCCTGAACATGTTTTGTGGATTTTATAAATGCAAAAGTCAACTGTGGGCTCATCCTTGCTGAACCCGATGCTGTAAATGAACATCTGCTCCAAGCTCAGCTCAGTTGCAGTATGAAGCAGCCTCAAGGTTTCTCGGGCTGTTACAGAACACTGGGCTCTGTGTTCTGTAAGGGCTTTAGCAAGCTCTGGGGTTACAATTTTTAAATAATTTTTCCTCTTAATTGCAATAGCATTTTAAAACTAATTTGAGATAGGTCCAAATTTACCAGGGAATTTTCAAGTTGCATTTCTAAAACTCGTAACACTGGTGCCTCAAAATAGATTTAACTGTACTCATCAGTAAAGTTAGCTTCATTTCAGCTTCTTATTCTTTCATAGCAATACCTATTCTAATTAATATTTCTAGATCCTAAGTGCAACAGGGCTTAAAAAAGAAGATATTGCCATGTGGGAAATCAACGAAGCATTCAGTGTGGTGGTGCTCGCCAACATGAAGATGCTGGGTATTGATCCCCAAAAAGTGAATATTCATGGTGGTGCTGTCTCTCTTGGACATCCTATAGGGTATGTAAAGTAAACAACTTTTTTTTTTTTCCTTGTTCTGCACCGAGTAGGATTTATCCAGGAGCATTATATTATATATATATATATATATTTATATATATATGCACACTTTCCCCCTCAGTATTAATGCATTTAATTCTGGCTAGGAGAGGGCTGTTGTAGAACAGAGCAAGTAACTTACTCATGGTGCAAATATATCCCATTAATCCTCCTTAAAGGTGATCAGGATGCAAAGCTCAGGTCTGTGAGGTGGGGGGAAATCTATTTCAACACCCACCCCCCCCACACACACCCCTCCAATCTAAATCCAGACCAGAAACACCCCCTGGGTGCCTCAGCAACAAGTCAGAGTACCTCTTTGTGTAGAAGCTTGTCAACAAAACTCACATCAAGGCAAGATCTCTCAAGCCACGCTGGCGTCTCGGCTGTACCATCAGCTTCCTCTGCTAAGGGAATAGGATTTTTGTGTCAAAAGAAAATTTCGACAGCAGGATTTGCATTCTGTTGATGTTAGCGAGATTGAAGCAGCGCAGTGCACGGTATCGAGCTGTGCCCGGCGGAGGCGGTTTGCACTGAGCTGTGGATGGGGCAGCTCTCTGCTGCCTGCCCTGACGGAAGGGAGCAGGTTGAGGGAGGCTCCTTTTCCAGCCAAACGGCGAGTTGTGGTTCTGTAGGTACAAAAGCTCCTCTTGCTCGAGACGCGGCAGAGCTGGAGAAGCAGCAACCCCTCTCGCTTATGAGTGACGAGGCGGCACAGGGGGGTTTTCAGTGAATCTGTGTTGTTTTCTGCTACGTGTTCTGTTGTCAAATGAAGCGTTTCCCTGTACCTATTCTCTGTTTCTTCTCCTGCAGCATGTCCGGCGCCAGGATCGTTGTGCACATGGTGCATGCACTGAAGCAAGGGCAGTTAGGCCTGGCAGGAATCTGCAACGGGGGCGGAGGAGCCTCTGCCATCCTCATCCAGAAGCTCTAAGCCCCAGACCGCCTTGCTCAGAAGGATGACCAGTGTATGTTACACCTTATTTATGAATAAGGGGAGGAATTCTTTAACTGCTACTATGCTAAACCTTCTTAAAACATCACTTACCCTCAATATGGGCAACTGGGCTTTTATTATTTTAACTGAACATGTTTTTATACAGGACAAATGAAGAATGTCAAATTATGGTAACGTCAGCTCTTACGACAATAAAGAATGTTTCTCTATGCTACGTGTGGCTCCTGGGGTCATGACTTATGGGGCTGAAAATTAATTCCATTGAGTCCTACAGTGCTACTCCTCCATCAGCTAAGTCTGCGGTCCTGCATGGAATGACTCCAGTAGCTGCTTTGAAGTTGTTTCCAGCTGCTGCGGGACTGCTGGGAGGGCTGGGGGAAGCCTGAGCTGCAGCCTGGCTGTGAGGTTGGGTTTCTGCCTCCTTGCTGCCCTGGCAAGGCAAAAGGAGCCTGGCTGGAGCCCTTGTTTAACATGGCTTCAGGGACAGTATCAAACTAAAGCAGAAGGCACTGGGGTGTAACCCACAAGTAGCAACATGGCAGAGCTAAAGGAGGGTTTAGCCTCAAAACACACTTACCCTATGACATCCGCTTTTGTCAATAGCTTTTGAATAGAGGCAGATTCAGGGCTAAGGACAGTGCAAGATCTTCTGTTGCACTTTCCCTAAGAGCTGCTAAAAGGTTGGCTGCAGTCTTGAATTCACCACTGAGTTAAAGACTTAGATTAATTGTGCAAGTATGGGGAAAGGGGAATAAGAGTTGCTTGGCAGAAATGAATCCTGCTCTAAGACTTTATTGAAAAGGTGAAGTGGTAGTTCCTCATGGCTGCCCTTTGCTGGAGGATAGGCTGTTTTCACTTGTCTGTTCTAAGGCTCAAGCCTACTGAAGTGCAGGAAGAGGAGGCAGAAAATAGACATTTCTTTCCTCCTGGGAGAGAAAGGAAGGTGTAGAGGCAGCAAAGGAGCACTGGTGCCACCTACTAAGAATCTAATTAACCTTTTTAGCTATGCCCTGATACCTGTTTCTGAGAGCTAGAAAATATTTGCCCAAATGCCATCACTGCATCTATACATCTCTGGAATGGGAGTCAAATGTTTTTCTTCTGAAACCATAATATTAAGTAATCTGATAATTGGGCTGATAGTTCAGTTAAATGAACTATCATGAACAAGGCTCTGTGGTCCAACAGCCACAGACCTGTTTTTTCATTAGTCAGATACCAGCTGTCCGAGGGAAGAACTACATTACACCTCCAACAAACAGCCAGTCGTGGTAGAAACATCCCAGAGGAGCAGTTGGACCTTGGCGTGTGGCCCCTCTTAGGCCTGAAGCGCCACCCTGTGCCCAAGGCAGCCAGGCGCTGCCAGTGCCTCTGTGCGGCCACCCTTCCCTGCCAGGCCCTACAGCTGGAGGTGAGCGGTAAAAGGGAGCTCCTCGTCTTCAAAAAACAACTGATTTACAGCCCTACAAGGACCAAAAAGCTGCTTGCTTAGTTTAGTCAGACAGATAAGACACACACAACTTCATTAAAACAAAAATATTTATTCAAGCTGTAAATGCTATGCAGTATTAAGTCGTTGGATGGGTTTAATATAAACATTACTGCATAAGAGTGGTTCCTTAGGAATCCATGTATGTTACCTTGAATCATTGCCCTGTTGCTGTATCCATCTCTCACAAGAAAATGTGCACTCGTTAAGACCTTCACAATTTGAGAATGGAGGAAGAAACAGCAGCAGAGAAAGTGCTGCAGTAGGGGAGCACTTGTGTCTAACTTCCAACGAGTTAGTCCTACCCTGCAGCGCAAGCTTCTCCTGGATCTGTTCTGAAGAGAGGCTGGAGAGCAGCTGTGACCAAGGTCTATGTTAGATGCAAGTTTCACTGTCTCTCTGTCTAAACAGCATAAGTAACAACATCTTTCTCAACAATATAAAAGATGAAAAACTTACATTTGCCCTAGAGCACTGTCAGTTCTTGCCCTGCCCTCACAACAGTCTAAATACTCATACTGAAGGTCCCCCCTTTTAAAGTAACTCCTGCACTGAAAAGATACCATATGTAGCAAGTACTGTATGAGGTCCTAGAAACAGATTAGGTCTATCCAAAGGTAAGTTTTGGTCTGAAGGAGTAGTTCGAGATGTTTCATTAGAAGAACTTTGCCTTAATGTTTTTAATAATTACTTCAAAGACTTAAACACGAGTTTTTACAGTTAGAGGATATTGCCAGTACAAGCCAGCTGCTTTAGGCTTCAGCAAGACAATGAGAGTGGCCGGAGTCGCTGTTGTGTCTGATGAGAGAGAATTGCAGACGTTGCTTCCAGATTCACAACCTTCTCACAGAGTCACAAAGCAGGTCAGAGGGACAGGTAGAGAATGCAGCAAAACACAGACAACGTGGTGTGTAACAGGAAACTTACAACTTTTCTTACATTACAATTATACAAATTTACAATTTTGCAAATTAAATGGCTCTATAATTATGCAAGTGCTTTTTTCAAAAATAAACATATACCAATCCAATGATATTTACAGACTTAGCAACCTGCTTCCAAACAGCATGATTTTGCTATAAAGTGAATCTTCAGTGCACCAAAAGTGCAACTCACCCTTTAGAATTATTTTCCCATGCAAAATCTCAGCACAAGAACCCCGGGCTTTGTACAGCCACAATTCAAGTCTCTCTATTCATCATAATGCAGCGATAACAGGAACTTGTCCACATCCATTCCTGCTGGAAAAGAATTTGGCAGCTTCTTTTTCTGTTGGAGAAGAACAGTTGCATTAAATAACAAGAACTTGAGGACAGTGAAGTTGTCTGTAAACGCTCTCTTTTTCTTTATCCTTCTCCATTCACACTATAGAAATAACTGCATGAAACTCTCTCAGAAACTGGTCCCAAAAGTCTATGTACCAATGTGCACCCCCACGAAGCTGTCCCACAATGAGGGGACAGGAGGGGCCAAAGTCCTCAGCTACAGCCTTAGCCCACTCAGACTTGCCCCTCAGCTGCTGCAACACACACGCTGCACAGAGCTGGGCATTTTGTGTGTGTGACACTTCAGGACTGCAGACAACTAAGTGGGGTCGGTTACAGGTGTGTCTCCTTTTCAGTTATTACATGACGTTTTAACATCTCACCTCTACCTTTGCTATTTGCCCTTAAATCAAACCCTCCTGTTAAAGGCAAGGTTTTGTGGACTGCAGAGATTGGCATGCACATTTCTGGTCCTGGTGGTGGCAGGAGGGAACACAAGAATAGCTAGATTTAAAAAAAAAATAAAAAAAAAGAAAGAAAAAGAGCTCAATCATGTTTTAAGGAAATTCTTTTGATTTTCACAGATGTGCAGACAGCAATGGAAGTTACTTGTATATCTGAGCGCTGTACCCAAATCTTAAGATGCTTAGTTGAGAATGGGCTTGAGGGGTAAAGTTACTAAACATATAAACAGAATGTCAAAAAAGTGGCTGGCAGTGAGACTACCACCTTACTGAAAGCAAGTTTTAGCCTATTATGCATTGAACACTCTCCATTTAAGCAGCAGATGCCAGTACTTGCCTTGATTTTCTTCTTCTTGGAGGGCGTGGGGGAGCCCTGGAGGTCCCTCCGGCCGGCGGCGCGGGGGTTCCTCTCGCCCTCGGCCAGCTCCTCCAGCTTCCTCTTCTTGAGGGCGGCCCTGGCGGGGCGCAGCTGCTGGGCGCTCTCCTTGAGGGGGCTGGCGCCGCTGCTGCGGGCCATGGCGGCGCGCGACAGGATCATGAGCGTGTGCGCGGCCATGCTCACGCTGTTCTCGCTGCCCGTCTCGCTCGCGGGGCTGCACGCGGGCAGGTCC
>JAWLRI010000837.1:7388035-7429334 GCA_034781795.1 Crypturellus tataupa | reverse complement strand
TTGCTGTTCTTGTTCATATTCTCTCATAATATCCCAGGAACATCTGCTGTTTTGTCTGTACCTTCCAGTGACAACAGCCAAAATCATGTCCTTGGGCACATTCTCCTCTGGGGTTTCTCATAACACTTTCACTGTCCAGAGCAAACCAGGAGGTTTGGGGGGGACTGAGGGAGGTGAGGAAATGGTTATGTTGTTGTTATCAGACTTAAAATTTTGAGTTTTAAGTTAAAAGAATGTTTATTTTACTTGCATCAGAAATGTGTAGATTCTGATTCATGTCTCCCTTGTGTTTTTGAAGAGCCCTGCAGAGGTATTTCCATAAAGAGATAAGGAGCCTCACACTGACAAACCCAAATGTATCTGTTTCAACACAAGTTTCCAGACAGAAAAAGATGCAAGACACTGGCAGTTTGGTCAAATACTTCATCAGGCGTGCTAATGAAAGTCAGTAATATATTCATGTAAAATTACTGATTCTTGTATTTGGTGCTTTACTTTCAATTCTCAATTTTTGCGCTGAAGCAAAGGGGTTAGTCTTGCCCACTTTTGGCTGTTAAATAATTTTTAAACTGTTTTTTAAACAGTTCTGAGTTTAAAACTGAGTTTTAAACTCAGAACTGTTTCTGAACAGCATTTTTAACTTTCTTTTTAAGTGAACATGAAAATATTCATTTTGCAAGCTATTAGTTTCAGATCTGTTATACAAACTTAGCATTAATTGCAGTGTTCATCTTGTTTGTTCACACAGGAGGACCCAAACTGAGATGTCAGGAACTTCTAAATTACGTCCTGAAAATCCTGAGAGATGCAACAAGTTGTGCAGTTTATGGGGCTGACTGTAGTAGTGTGCTCCTCAAGGATATTCTTTCCGTAAGGAAATACTGGTGTGAGATATCTCAGCAGCAGTGGTCAGGTAATGCTTTTAAGCCTGCTTACAAATATCTTTTGCTGTTTATGCAAGTATTTAGACGTGCAAAGGCATGTTGTGTGAGGTTCTACACAAAACACATGAAGAACAACAGGGTCAGTCTTGAAGGCTTACATCTGAAATAAGATCAATCCGTAGTCTTTGCTGCTTTGTTTCTTTTTGCATATTACTTGTCTTTTTCCTGCTGAAACATAGGTGCTTATATACAGTCAGTATGGATATATGTGTTCTCTGCAGGACTTAACATATGTTTTGAATCATCTAACTGTCATGTAATGAACTTGCCACTCATCTGTTTTGATTTGTTTAGGTAATAGTGTAGGAGATCAGCAACTTGAAAAAGAAAAGAATATATTAGAAATTTTACAGTCTAGTTTGTTCAATTTTGCATGTGTAACTCTGGAGAGAGTGTAGAAATACAAAGCACTGTCATATGCAAATAGAAGTAGAATTTGATATCAGTCACAGTTTGGATTTCTGAAAAGTGTTTCTGAAAAATAATTCTGCTCTGTAGCTTGAAGAGAGTTGCTTAACTCCAAAAGAGAAGTGAATCTGCAAAGAGCTTGGAAGAGGAGCCTGGTGTTACTGGGAGTGAAGAGGGAGGTGACTAGAACTGTGACGAAGGCTGGAAGAGCACAGGGAGTGAACAGTTCAGGGTAGGAGGAGAGAATGGATAAATGGAGAGGCTGAGAGTGGGATGTGAGGGGTTAAAGGAGTTGGTAGCATTTGGCCATGGAAATAGGACTAGAAGTTGAAGGGAAAGCTGAAACTGTGGGTTGGCTACCTAAGACTAGGAGCTAGTGAGAGGAAAAACCCAAAGGGACCATCATCTTGCAAGTTGGAGCACAAGGCAAGAGCACGGGCTGCCCGAATGAGGAGCAATGATCAGAGAAGGCATTTGAAAATAACTGGTGACTCAGGAAGAACTAAAGTATGGCACAAAGGGAGTAGGAGTAGATGGGCAAAGAAGGCTGGAAAGTTGGAGACGGATATGGAGGAAGGCAGAGAAGGGAAATGGGAAGCTGAGTGTCATTGGAAAGGTATGTACAGGTTGCATGAAGTGCGATCTGTTTATGAGGTATGGACGTCTGGAAGAGAAAATGTGAGGTTAGATCATAAGGAACATGCAAAGGTAATCACTGAAGTATAGCAGGACCAAAGGGCATAAATCTAGAGGAAGTCAGACAAATCCGTTAGGTAAAAGAGCTTTTGTGAAGGTATCTTGAACTTTTCTAGCCATTCTGCCTTAATACTTATTTAGAAGATCTTTGTATACAATGGAAAAGTCTGTTTTCATGACTCTGGCTGTTGCCCCAAAGCAATTGGATTTGATCAGCAAATATCTCCATGAGGTGCCCTTATCTGCAGGAAGTTCTGAGCTTCTGCACATTGACAGTCTTGCATCCTTGCATAAAGGATGAGGAGCGCTCATATTGGCATAGAGAAGCATCGTTAAAGGTGTCACCAGAGGCCAGTGTGAACTTGATGGAGCAGAAGTTAATTCAGTCTTGCTGAAGGAAGCCCCATGAAGTGGTAATGGGATCTTGTACCCTGTGCGTCTTGGGGATTGGCTTTTTCAGGATGGACATTTTAAAGATCCATGAAGACATTGAAGGGTGTTTCACATTACTGCTGTGGAAATGGATGAGGACCCCCCCTCTTTGCTGTGTCAACTGGAGAGTTAGTGGTAGGACTGCTACAGATACCACCTAAATGTGCTGGTTGCAGTTTGAGTGGTGCACTGGTAACAGTACTGGACCAGCAGAGGTTGATTTGGTCCAAGTCATCATCTTACCAAAGACCTGGAAGGGTGAGAGGTAGTTGCTGAAGGCCATTCAGTCTTCAAAAACCCCATCTGTCCTGTATGAAAACTGAGCAGAGTTTGGAGATTAGTGATAGGTTCCATCCTTGAATGAAGCAATATTACTGGGTATACCAGAACAACAGTACGAATGCAGAGCTAAACATACTGCTTGGTATGTGACTGTCAACATAACTAAAGCATTTTTCTCTATTCCCCTGACTCCTGAGTGTAAAACCGAATATGCCTTTGCCTAGAGAGGACAACACACTATACTTAGAACCACCTGCCATAAGGCTGGAAGCATAACCCTACCATCCAAGATTTCTGAAGAGGACAGTGCCCCAAAATGCTTACATTGTATCAATGACATTATAATATAGAGAAACACTGTCCAAGAGGTGTATAATAAAAGCAAACAGACAAATGGAATTTTACTAAATGTCAGATTTGCAATCAAAAGGAATAAGGTGAAAGAACTCATGCAAAACTAGAGTGACTGGCACTATAAAAGGTCACTTAACAATAAAAAGGAAGTACAAGTGTGTTCTGGAATGGTGGAGTTTAGAAGAGTGCACATACAGCTAGCTGTTTGTGAATGTGCTGTGCCAGGGAAAAGAACTCATTTGAGTGGAGACCTGGGTAACACTTAGCCTTTGACCACATAAAACAAGCAGCACGTTTGGTAAGCAGGAAAGCATTCTGTAGGTTTGAGAGCTGAGGAGGTTTCTTAACCTGAGGAGCTCCAACTGTAGGGATCCCGCTGATTCCCTGGATTGTTCTCCCCTTGCAGTTTTGTAGAGTCTACTGGTCTGATGGTGCTCTGTTCTTGTTAACCTAATTATTTGTTAATGTACATGGAGCTGTTGATTGCTCCCGATCGCTTTTATTGTGCTGTTCGCAACAAATGGAGCCAGCTGTGCTGAGTAACCCATGTAAAGGGAGCTGAAGGTGGAAGCAGTTGTAAAAGTCAACCATATGGCCTTACACAGTGACTGCAGTTCTTCTTGAAGGGCTTGTCTGCCCACATCTGTTTTCTTTTTCTTGTGGTTAAGTTTAGTGAATAATCATATACAGCTGAACTGAGAATACTTTTTTCCTCTATATGTAATGTAATATTTCGCTTAAATGCTTTTATGCCATCCTTTTAAATACATACTTTAGATATATTTATGCCTATATATAACATATATATATATATTTATAACATAAGTATATGCATTCTTTTTGTTACATTTGTAGAGCTACTGATCCTATATTGTCAATCATACCTCCATCATTCTGGGAATATTAACCGAGTTTTGGTGGCTCGAATAATTCACACGCTTATGAGGGGATATTGCTTCCAAACTGATGGCTTGAGTTCTGAGGTGTTTGTCTTCTTTTCAAAAGCAATGCTGTGTGTGAGGTATGTTGCAAGTACTCCTTTTCTATCCTGATACCTCCTTTGAAAAGAAAATCATTTCAAGTACTGGCATTAGGCTTATATAATAAGAGATATGTTACTAGAGACGTATTTTATTGTTCTGTCTTTGAGCGCTGATTTAATATATCTTTTAAATTATATATAACTATTT
Organism: Crypturellus tataupa; assembly: GCA_034781795.1. Lineage (NCBI taxonomy): Eukaryota > Metazoa > Chordata > Aves > Tinamiformes > Tinamidae > Crypturellus > Crypturellus tataupa. The sequence continues at coordinate 7,425,028 of JAWLRI010000837.1, read as the reverse complement.
GTTAGGTAACAGAGTACAGTACTTGCTGGTACTTACATTTAAATAATTTCTATGGTAAAAAGTATGGTTATTTTCTCTGGAAGTTTGAGTGTTTGGTTCACATTGCAGACAGGAGGAAAACACTGCGGGCCTGGATCATATTCTTGCAGCAATGAATATCTTCTGCAGTACGTTTGCTGCCAACTGTCGCATACGGATTTGTAAAATAGGAGAAGAAATTTTGCCAACAGTGCTTTATATTTGGAGTCAGTATAGACCAAAAGATTCCCTGAAAGAGTCAATAATTGAGTTATTTCGTCTCCAACTTCATATTCATCATCCAAAGGGTGCAAAATCTCAGGAAAAAGGTAAACTACAAAGCTCTCCTTTTTTTTTTTTTTTTCCCTAGCATTGTATGATTGTTCTAATTTCTGTGCTTCATTTCTGATTTTTGAAATTGTATTGAATGGGAATAACTATTGCTTGTTTCATACGAAATTCATGCAGTGAACTGATACTCACTAAAACTGAAAGTAAATTTCCAAAGTGTATGCATTAGAAAAGTATTAATTGCATTAAATCCTGTGCAGGACTTAATTTAAAACTTCTTAATCTAAAGACTAAAATCTGAAAAAAGAAAAAAGAGGAAAAAAATATATATCCTTCCTAATAAATAAAACAAAGTGCAAAATCTTTGAGGAAAGGAAATGATAATTTAGTTTAAATTGGTACATGTATTCATATATTACTAGGTTTATGTAAGCCCAAAAATGATTACTGTGATATGATTAACTCTCACTTACTGCGTAATACAGTTCAAAGATCAGTCAAAGTCAGTAATTCGTGTCTGTCTGTCATGGCCTCATTTAACTATACAGCCGTCTCTTAAAAAGGTGCCTGTTCTTGACTTGTGAATTGTGCATTTACACTTGTATGTGAATTTATCAATTGCACTTCATTGTAGTCTTCCCAGTTAGGTTAAGAATTGTCTGTTAGAAACTTATTTAGGGAGTTAGTTGTAAACTGTGATTAAATTGTCTCAACTCTGTCCACTTATTTTTTACTTTACTTGTTCCTCATTGTAAGTGATTACTAAAGATCTGAGACAAAACCTTAATGAGGGGATAATGCTGTATTTCTAAAGTTTTTTTATGATTTGCTAGTTAACAAGTTTTTGCTAGTTAGGAAGTTGGGAAGTTGGATATATCGTACATAGAGGTGGATTGTTATTCTTTGGAGAGTGGTGGTGCTTTAACAACATAAATGTGTCAAGGTGTGGAGGGAGAATAATAACTTTTAGTAAATCATGTTAGTATAGCTAGCAAATGTGTTGAAGCACACATTTTATGTCTTGATTGACTGGTCAGTGTCAGTGAATACTAACTTCTTTCCCATTATTTGCATCATCACGTTCCTTTATTTTGGGCTACTTTATTCTTTTCTAGGTCTGTTAATAACACATCTCTCTAGTACTCGAGGATTTTTTTCAAAAAAACCAACTTTTTTTAAAACCTTAACAGCTTAAAGGAAGTTTGCAATTCTTTGTGGAAAAAATTTGGATGGAAGTTCTTTGTCATTTTTGTATGGAAAATATTTAACTTCAATCATTGCTGTTTTGACAGTTTCCTCTTTACTCCAGTAAACTAGTTCATTAGCATACCTGAGAGATAAGAGTACATCAATCTTAAATAGAAAAATATAGGAATTCATTTATTTCTTATTCCCAAGAAATGTAGGATATTATTGACTATGTTTTTATTTTAATTTCAATTAACATAAATTGTTTTGTGTAGGGCTAGTTATTCTTGAGGATGTTTGTTTGATATGAGTATACTAATGGACAGTACTATAAATCTGTCCTTTAGAGGTAATTTGAACTTTTGTCATTTCCTTGGGCTGAGAAGATGAGCTGATTGAACATTTCTGATGAGTGCTGGAAAACTAATTCTCAAATGAGCCATGCAACAAACTGGCTATGGGGAGAGATGGGAGTTTCAGGTCCCTGAAGCATTAGATAGTTACCTCCAACATTTTCCTCTGTTGAAGGGAATAAATGATTTTGTGTCCCTTTTTATTGCAAATGATAGTTGTCATCATTGTCACACTTTATATGTTTTACTCTGATTTTGGCAGTGTTGCATAGTCAAGGTAGGTTTGCATACTCTGTGAAGTGGGTAGGATATTCATTACCTTTACATTATTTTTCTCATTACAGGTGCATATGACTCAACAAAATGGCAAAGTATCTTATATAATCTCTATGATCTGCTGGTGAATGAAATAAATCTTGTAGGTAGTAGAGGAAGGTATTCTTCAGGCTCACGTAACATTGCTGTAAAGGAAAATTTGGTTGAGTTAATGGCTGATGTTTGTCATCAGGTACCGTATATTAACATATGTAGTGCACATATGTGATGTTTCATGTTTTGCTTTTTCAAGTTATATGGCTTAAACATTTTTCCAGAATGACTTGCTGAAATATTAGTACCTCTTATACCTTTTCTGTTGTGTTTAATATTTTTTTTTTCTGTTTAGAAAGTTTGGGCTCCTAAATTATAGTAGATTTTATTACTGCTGCTTATAAGAATGTAAACATAAGTTCCACTATAACAGATAACAATGGACAGTTTTGTTTATTGCCTCTTAAGAGACTTCATGCATGGTAAAAATTGACTAGTTTAACTTAAAATTTCAAATTTTCTGTAAATATATTTATATATTTTTCATTTGAGCTTTTTTTCATATCTTTTTATAAAGGTTTTTGTTCATGATCATGTAGTTGAGGAAATTAGCCAGTCCTACACCATCTCACCAAAAGAGTGCAGTGAGGGAGCAGTACCGAGCAAGCGCAGGAAGACTGAGCTAGGCTGGGATGTGATTCGAGACAACTTGCAAAGATCCCAGAAGGATTTTGATGTCATACCTTGGTAATAATGTCTTTACTTGAAACGAATTGCACTTCAAGCCCTCCACGGCTCACTCGCACTGTTTCTTATGAATTGCTTTGCTCTCTGTTTTCAAGGTTACAGATTACAGCTCGATTGATATCAAAATATCCCATGAGCCTTCCAAATTGTGAAATACCTCTCTTACTCAATGTACTTCACACGTTGCTGCCTCAGCAGCGACGAGGAGAAAGGACCCTGTATGTACTGAAGTGCCTTATAGAGGTGGCATTGTGTCAAAACCAGAAAAGTGATTTGAAAAACAGCCACAAGTTGGAGCTCCAGAGAACCTGGGCAAAGATTTGGTCTCTTACCATCCGCAGCATAAGTTTTCAGCAAATTGAAATAGAGAGCTTTGGGCTACTCAGAGCCATGATTCAAGGAAACCTTGTTGTAACAGATAAAGAACTCTGGAAGATATTTGCAGGATCTGTATGCAAGCCTTCAAGGTAAGATGGGAAAAAAAGGATAATAATTGTGTCAGATTAACATAGCTTTTTAATTTCTGCAAATAGAAAAACTGTTTATTTTTATGGCTATACTTCTATAGCTATATAGGCTATATGGCTAGTTAACTCATAAAAATGCTGTTGAAACATTTGAAACTGAGAGAACAATGTAGGCAAGTGTAGAAATAGAAATGGAAGAGGAGAGGCAAGCCTCTTCAAATGCAAAATCTGACTGCTAAATAATTGATTTTTAGGTTAAAAAGTATGTTTTCTCCTAAATATATTTTGATTCTTAAACCAGTGTTTTGATATCAGTGTTCTGAGATAGACAGGGAGCATCTGTGATAGCCCAAACGTGGCTTTTGAAAATGTAGATTCTTATGAGTACTCAAGCTAGTTGTTTATCATGCTCCCACAGTTGTGCAGCAAGCACAAATACTGACTCTGCTTTAGAGTACTGTGCAACAAATCCCACACTGTTGTTTCTCACAGGTGCTGTGTTCTTTTTTTCTTCTCTCAATTCTTTTTTTGTTACAGTTCTGCCATGTGCTGTTTAGCATTAGTGATGTCTGCCTGTTCAGTGCCAGAAAATTTAGATCTAGGAATGGAACAGAATAGCTGTGAAAGAAATCTGGGTTCCATATTAAAGGAGGCAATAATGAAATGGGTGCTATCCTGCTATTTGGAGGAAGAAATGGAAGAATGTGTGGAGTTGCCTCCTGTGCTATGCAGGTAAAATCTTTGGGCAGACCTTTATATACGAACTGACTTTATAATGTGGAAGGTTGCCCAGGGAAAAGTGGAGTAGTAGAATTTTATGTTGTTAATGTTTTACTATAATTTATAGTTTTTTTTTTTTTTTTTTTTTTTTTTTTTTTTAAGATTCGATATCATTTGGGGAGTTTAATTTAGCTGTGTGTCCTTAGCAATGCAGATAGGTGAAGTATGTGTTAGAAATCTTCAGTAAAAATGTAAGTTTCTCTGAATGTATGCAGTGAATCTGATAAATACTTGTGTACAATTTAGCAGTCTCAGTAGTTTGATTGAAAGAAAAGCCCCACAAATCAGTTTTCTTTTTTACAGTGATTTTCCTCATCTTTTGGTGCAAAAAATTCTTGTGAGCCTTACAATAAAGAACTGTAGAGCCGCGGTTAATTTTTTCCAGAGTGCTGCTGAATGGTATGTTTTTAAACTCATCCTTGCAGATACTTAGGTTTCTTAGATTTGCTGTTGAAGGAAACAGTGACAATGAAATGTATAAGTTCCTAAAACTCTTTTGCATCTTTCTGTAAAACAGTTTTCAGACTCCAAAAAAAGAGAAGAGCTTCTGCAATATATTTAGGTGCCTTAAGCAGATCTTACAATAGTCTCTTGCTGATAGGCAAGATGACAAGGCTGTCCAGGTGCTGAACAAACCAGCTTACAGAGAGTGCATCTCTCTTGAACTATGCAGCTAAGTAAAATAATTAAAGTAGGTTTGGCTCTTGACACGTAAGCAATTATTAGCTATTGTAAACTCATTACAATTTTAAGTTTTAAGTTACAATTGTGCAAATATGGGCAAATTTGTGTAAACTTGTATCCATGCTTTTTTAATATTACGCTCAATTCTAGAGGGACATATCTCAAGAGTTTTCTAGAAGGTAGTAGCTATAAACCCTAGATGGTTACATTCCATGTGTCTTCGTGCCACTCCGACTGTGGTCCCAGCCACATGGTCCTTGCACCTGTCAAAATAATGTAAAATGCTGTTACATGTTCAAGTGCTTGGACTATATACAGCTTCCTCTTAATGAAACTAAAATATTTATATAATTTTTTCTACTTTACATTTCTTTCTTGAAGTTAGAATACTAGTTTCAGAGTTGCTGTGAATTCCTGCTCCAATTCTGTTCAAGTAGGTTGAGATCAGCTGTCTTTGTATAAAAGGGATGTTGCTGTGTAAACTACACTAGAACTTAGGATGTGCGTGTAGGTTCTATTTTTCTTTATCTCAGAGAAAGCTAAAACGGCAAGTATGCATATCATAGAGAAATTCAGAAATGATAGCAGTGGAATTTGTAAACAGACAAAAGAGAAAATATTTTTATTTGCTTTTATTTATTTCTTACATTTAAATAATAGCTTAAGAGACTTGTGGGTTATACATGGGCTGTTAAAATAAGAGTAATGTCTCTTCTTTAAGTGTGCAACACTTACAAGTGAAAGAAGAAATGAATTTTTCTGATGTTGAAGAGTTGTATCTCCAGACAACATTTGATGAAATGGATATTTTCAGTAATTTTGCAATAAACAGTGGAGATAAAAATGTGACTACCTCAAGACTTGCCATCAACCAAAATCTTAGGGAAATGTTGGAGCACTGTCTTACGGTGATGTCAGAAAAACTTTTAAGTAACTATACTCCTAAGGTAAGTTGGAAATTATTGTTGCTTTTTTGTTGTTGTTTTTGTACTGTCAAACAATATAATTTCAAGCCACAAAGTGTATGGACTTTCATTCTTTTTACTGCTAAAAATGGATTGCAAGCACTTAAAAAAAAATCCAGTAATATGAAAGACAAAAATCTATATTTCTTTCTATCATTGTCAAAATACCTATAGTTCCTTCAAGTAGATAGGAGTTTATGAGCTGTGTAGAAGTGGAAGTGTGTGCAGAGCTGCTATCTAAACCATTGTTGCCCTTTTTTTTTTTTTTCCCCCCTTTCCTGTTCTCTTGTTGAAGAAAAGGATGAGGGGGGATCTTGTCAACGTGTATCAGTATCTGAAGGGAAGGTGTCAAGGGGATGGGGCCAGACTCTTTCTTCCCAGTGGTGCCCACTGACAGAGGAGGCAAAGAGCAAAGAGCACCAACTGAAACTCAGGGAGTTTCTTGGCTTACTTAGGGGAACTTGGGGAAATATCATGACTTGCAGGAGAAGAACTATTCAGCAGAGACTTTTAAACCATACTTCCTTTGACAGGCTTGCACTGGTTTTAATCTAGTGGTGTGACTTCCTTGCAAGTTTTTGTTAACATTCCATAAAATTTTTCAAGCTGAGAGAGTCAGTACTGGAGTTCAGAACAAAATACTAACAGCTAGGAATTGTGAAATTTATTTCTGGGTTTGCAAGTGAAATAATGGTGTTATGCATAAATTCTCCCGTCTTTTACAGATAAGTACCTTTCAGGAATGTGATAGGGATGCTTTTTTAGTCTCCCTACCTGAGAAAATATGTCAAAAATTATTTGTCTGCTCTTTCTCCTCCTATAATCTGAACAATAAGGGTGAAAAGTGGTCTCTTAAGATACTCCTGCAGCAGACCTGCATGCACTCACATTCCTCTAAGGTATTTGACATGGAAGCTGCTAAGAAGCAAGTTATTAATTTGCTAAGATGGCAAGGGGCAGCAGTGGAAATGTGTTCCTGACTAGGCTCTTAGTGTCTCCTTTCCTGACAGGAGTTAAAGGAGATAATCAGAGTGCACAGGAAGAGCTGATGGATGCTAAGATGGAATCCCAAGGCAAGGGAGAATTTACAATGTGGGTATATATCATGAAGAAAAGCATAAGGGCCATGGGACACGCAGAGGGTGTTAAAACATTAAAACATAGAGAGCCAGGAAGACATATTAGAGACCTGGGACTCCTCCAAAATGCGAAATTGTTAAAGCTTCATCGATTCTGATGAAATATGTTTGTATGGGAGTTTAATGTTAAACCACTTGCATTTATCCTTTTTATTTGATTTAGTCCAAGCTTATTTCTGCAGAACACCTTGTCCGATGTGTTGGCATTTTGGTGGGTGTTCTTGGTTGCTATTGCTACATCGGCATGCTTACTGAAGAAGAGGCCTGTAAATCAGAGCTGTTCCAGAAAGCTAAGGTAAGCAACAGTCTGTTTTGGGACTACTAAAAATACAACAGAACTTTAAATATAAAATCATTAAAAATATATGTTCATATTAACACATTTTCAGAGCATGAATGTTTCTGCTGATTTCTATGCCTTAAAAAAGTGTAGTGTTGTTGAATGTAACTGTTGCTGAAATGGAGGCAACCTTGAAATTCTATCAAAATAGTAATAAGTCAGTTTTGTAGCAGAACATATTCTAAATATTAATAAATTTCTCTATGGCCTCTTCATAAAAATAGTCAGGGAGGATGTAGCCAAAGGACTTAAATCTTTTAATTTAGTGGTGCTTATGCAGAGGTTTGTTAAGATATTTTGATGGTTTAAGCCATTATGAAGACAACTCTCTTTTTTTTTTTTTTTTTTTTTTTTTTTTTTTTTTTTTCATTTTGTGAGGATTTTTTTTTTTTTTTTTTCTGAACTAGGGAAACATGTATTACACTTTGTGGGGAGATGCCATATTTTTCTTTTCTGATTAGAATGATTGCAAGCAATCCCTGTGATCTCTTTTTTTTGCTTTTAGAGGGGGAATGACTGAAACAAAAGAAAAAGACATAAATGTACCTAAGTCCACTGGTTCACACACTATAAATACATATGTATATCAAAGCTTGAGTATGGATGAGAATCATGTTTTTTTTATCTCTGTGTATAGCCAACATATGAAGGAAATTAACTGAGATATTTTAACTTTGTTGTGTTTTTGCTAGTCTCTCATTCATTACGCTGGAGAAAGCATTTGTTACTCTAAAAACAAACTAAATGAGGATGCCCAAATCAGCTCACTGAGAGTTTTGATATCGCAGTATACAAAATGCTTGTGCAACTGTACCAAGGTAGAATGTATAAATAATTTCTGTTTCTCTCTTAATGAATTTACAAACAAAGAAATGGTACCTGGAAAAAAAAAAACTTATTTGTACTTCTTGCTTTCTTAAAGAACACTGCTAGCAGGATGCTCTCTGACTTATTTCTGCGCTTGTTAACGTCCAAACTTATGAATGATCTCGTAGATATTTGCAAACATCTGGTAAGTTTGATCTCTATGTTTCTAAATGCTGTGCTCCTCTATGGGAGCGGTGTTTATACATTACAATAATTTGGAAGCAAACCAAATGAGATACCTACAGATGTATACACTTAGTTTTATTGAGATTTCTAATTACAAACATTTCTGTGTAGCAGTCTTACATTGTGAACGCAGCTGAAGGAGGAAAAAAAGATTTACTGAAAGTTGGCATGCCAGCTTGCATTAAACAACAGTTTATGTATCATGTTAATCATGTTAATCTTTGGTCATCTAGTAGAGAAAGCAGTAGTTACTGTGCCTTTCAGAAAGGTCATATGCCATCCTTTCATTTCTGTATAGTTATAACAGAAATGCTATCCTTTTAGAGAGAGTTGCTTTTCAAATGCTAACATTGTCCTTGGCATTATTTGAACCCAGTGAATAGTCCCTATCTTAGGAACCTTGTGTCATGAGGATTAGTTCAAACCAAGAAATTTATGTGCCTAAAAGATGGGTTTATCATAGAAAGTAAAATTCATAAGAGGGTAGTGCTTATTTTTCTTCACCTTTTTTTAGTTCACTGGAAAACTAGTCTTTCCTTGGTTTCATGCTTACGTTGTTTCTCCTTCCATTAAAAGACAACTTTAAAAAATGTAATGCTTTTGTCAGATGACAATTACTGGGAAACCAAATGAAGTGAGAGAAGTGGACCGAGTGAAGAATGATCCTGAGGAGAGTATAATGGAGGTAGATAATCAGGCACCTGATGATCTATTTGATGGTCCTTCTGTGCCTGATACCAGTGATACAAATGAATCTGGTGAGATGCAAAACACAACTGGTAAGTCTTCTCTGAGTACAAAACTATTTGCAAAAGCTTGAGACTTTTTTTTTCCCTTGATTTTAAAACTTAGTCTTTCCTTGAACAACAATGAGAGGTTGAATTGTGCTATTTTGAGTGGGCTAATTAGTTAGTAGCTAATGGGTAATTTCTAAATAATATGTCTTTTGCACTTTGTTAGTTTTTTGAAGACATTAATGAAGTGTTCCAGTTCATTTGGAAAGGAGAAGTTTTTAATTTTATTTTGTAAATAGTAAATGCAAGTAGAGAAACTAGCTAGTTTGCTTAAGGTCAGACAGAGGCTTTGGCTAATCTGAGAACACAAAGTGCATGTCTAAGCTACCTGTGTGTCCTTTGTGTCCTGGTTAAAGGTGTTTAGTCCTGTTAGGAGCTAAAATCTCTGATATTTTCTCAGTTTAAATGTCTTTTTTAAAATGATGTGCATCTTAGATTTTAACCAGGACTATGATTTCTGTAAAACTGTTGAAGGGAAAGGAAATCACAATGTTACATTACTACTACAAACTGTTGGGGGTCTTTTATTCCCAGCAAGCTGGCTAAGCATATTTCTTCCAACCGCTTGATAAAGAATTGTAAAGTTAGGCATGATAGGAAGTGACGAGAGTTCTAAATATGACAGGAAAATTGCATTTCTGTCTATTTCTTTTAAGTCATAATTGAAATTTGAGTCAAAATGTTAATATAGTGCTTGTGGTCATAATTTCAATTTTGGGGAAACTTTGAAACTGTAGTCCAAAATATATCCTCGGTGTGAGTGCAGATGTTTCTGCTGAGTTTGTTGTCTGTATCCTTGGTGGAGAGGCCAGCCATACGTGTGAGTATGTACAGTGAAAAGCCTCTGTTTTAGAGAGTGTCTTTTCAGATGTGAGAGCAGACTCAAGAAGCTAGTTACTGGTGCAGTCCTTGTGCCTGCTCGGTAGTAAATAAGCTTCAAGGTTGTCATTATTATATCCATACTAGGACCTTAATTCCATAAAGACATAAAATAATACCAAGCTTTTTTATTGTCCCAGAGGAAGCATTTCTAACATAAAAATCCTATTTTCAGGTGCAGTGAGCCCATTAGCTGAGGAACAGTTGACAAAGCAGGATTTACTTCTCCTTGAAATTCTGAGGTTCTTATGCATTTGTGCAACTACAGTCCAGGTTCAGAAAGTAAGCTTCCGAGCCTCTGACGTGAGGAGGAAGCTTTTAATGCTAACTGATAGAAGCACATTCAATTGTGCTAAACCATTGCATCTGCATATGGTGAGTGTGAGAGCTTCCTTTTTACAATCCTGATTCTGTACATGTAGTGTTTAAAAAAAAAAAAAAAAAACTATATATTCTTGGCCTTTCTGTGGCAGCACTCCCTTGAGAAGACATTAAAATCACTTCTGGTGATTAAGAGTGTGCTGGGGTGGAAGGAGAGGTTAAAATTTGTTGTAAGCCAGAATTTAAACAAATGAGCTATATAAACATCTTGCTTTTATTATTAATTATGTGTTGAATGGCTAGAAATGATCTCTGTAGTAGAATGGGATCTGTGTTTCAGTTTGTGAAGGTAATATTTCTGACTGCCAAAATGTAAATTTTCATGAGTCATATTTCTGCATGGCAGTCTTTGCATGAAAAAATGGTCGGTTCCTAACATGTAAGAAGTTATGACAGATATCCTTGATGCATGATTTCATGTAACAGTTATTTAAAAGGTTTCATATTTTTTTTCTTTTGGTCTACCTATTTTCTCAAGTATTATTTTCCTCTTTTTTTTTATATATATCTCAGTACTTGATCCTTTTGAAGGAGCTCCCCATCGAAGAAAACCTCTTGCCTGAAGATGATGTTCTTATGCTTCTTAGGCCTCTTTCGTAAGAGAGAAACTGTTCAGCATGTATTAAAGCTATTTTCTTTCAACAACTGGAGGTTTTTTAGACTGTTTAGTGTTTCAAACCATTTTGTCTTTCTTTCTCTTGTAGTGATATGTGTTCCATGTACCGTCAAGATCAAGAAGTTTGTAAAGTAATTCTAAATAACTTGCTTCCTATAGCAGTGGGATTGGCCCAATCCAGCACTCATGCTGAAGAGATAGGGCATGCTCAAGGACAATTTTTGACAGTTATTGGAGCCTTTTGGTACGTTTTATCTATTTAATGCAGAAGTTTGTTCATTGGCATAAAAAGTTCAACTTTGTTTTCTATGTGAAGACCACAGTGGTGTTTTGTGTCCTGCTGTCAGTATCCATGAATCCATATGTTCTTCTCTCTCCAGCATTAAACTTTCCAGATTTTCTGCTTCATGTTATATTTGTATCAAAGAATTTGTATCAAAGAAGTCCTCAGACAGCTTTATGGAAATAAACAGCATACTCTTTTTATTTTCTAAGACTGATGATAGTATGAAACGGATCAGCGATTAAAACAAGTGATAATTTCAGCAAATGGAAATAAAAACATAAAATATAAACTAAAAATATGCACAAAATTTAGTACAAATGAATGAATTGCAAGCGGCTAAAGCTAATTTTGTTAGACTTTTTCTCTAAGTTGAAGCCAACTTTTTAATTCAAATGTTTCCTATTTTAGGTATTTAGCTCAAGAAGGGAAATGCACAGCACCAGTAAGATTGGCGCTTTTAAATTGCATGAAAGCCTTGCTTGAAGTAAGCCCTGCTTTTCTGACATTTATTAGCATGTTAAGTATATATTGAAAGTTTGATTGAAAATAGTATCTAAAGAGCTTTTGCATATATCAATGTGTATTTCATTTTAAGTCTTGTGTATATTTTAAGCCACAATATCTTTTTTTCAGGCTGATCCTCATTCGAAGTGGGCTATTCTTAATGTAATAAATAAAGACGTTCCTGTCAGTGGAGCTTTTCCACATTTTCTTGCAGATAGTAACCATCAAGTTCGCATTCTTGCTGCAAAGTCAATTACTAGGTAATGGGGTAATTTTTTTGTTGTTTGTTTGCTTAGGAAATGAAATAATTGTATTTAAGAATAGCAGTTGACTTTTCATGACTGGAATGTACTTTTCTCACTGTATAGCTACTCTTTTCAGTAATTTTGTAGCTCTAATCTTGAGGGAATATAGATTTTAGCAAATTTCTTTTTTTGAAGTGTTCAAATTTTGACTATATTTGCAGTATTCTGTGCAGTATATATAGTGCAGTTTTTGCAGTATATATACTATATATAATAGTATGTGTTCACTATGTATGACAATAAATTTCACACTAAATTTGTTATGCAAAATTTGACTATGAAGTAGTTATCAAATAGAAATAGATGAGATACTTTGCATGATGTAAAAACAATTTCATCTCATGTTCGGGATACTATGCAGTTCTTTTCCCCAATGTCTCCAAAAGGAAATACAAGAGTAGAGAAAGGATGTTCAGAAGTCTGGAACACTTTGCACACAGCTTTTGGTTGTGTAAACTGAAATCCTTCAGGACAAAGTAGCATTGAACTAGTGTAGGAGGTCTAACAAATCTACAAAATCTTGAGCAGAACCAAGTGAAGATAGGCTACCTTTTCAAGTGTAAAGATTAGGGGACATCAAATGAGACAAGTAGTTTCAAGATTCAAAGAAAATGTGGTTTACTTTCTTCATACAACGCTGTTACATTGTGACAACGAATTTCACAAATTATTTGGACATTTGAAGTTTACATAGATTCAAAAAGTAACTGGACAAATTCATGAAAGAGGAAATCATTGAGGAATATTTATTACTGTCACCACTTCTAACTTGTTATGTGTTTAGAATATGTTTATGGGAATTACACATACAAACTAAGTGTATAGTGATCTTTCTTAGTTATCTGCTATCAGTCACTTAGAAATGGCTAGGGTCACTGATGGTGTTGACCCATTGTAGTAGTCTTATCTCTGTTATAAAAAGAAAGTGGGGTAGGTTTTATCTACAAAAGTTAATTACTTGAGAAACTATATATACATAAAATAAATATCCTCCTATAGTGACAATGACATGGGAGATTACATTGTGATAGTTGTTGAAGTTTGGCTCCTGTACTGGCAGAGGTTACAAAAGATTTCTCTTGTCAGGCTACTCTCTGCCATTTTGCCCAACATATTTTTTTTTTTTTCTGCTGTTATTGGCACTATGTGTGGGAGAGGAAGGAAAGATTACTGTGCAGGATAGTTAAGAAGAAAATCTTTTCTTTTTCAAAAAAGAACAATCATATTTGCTACGTACAATATGTGTTGTAGATGAAATTTCATGGCAATAATTATTGTTCTTGTCTTAAGCTTGTTTCAAGATGTGAAACGGAGAGATTCTTCTGGATTGCTGATACCTCTTCCTTTGAAACTCCAGCAAAAGGCTTTTGAGAATGCCTATCTCCGAGTTCAGGAAGGAATGAGAAATCTGGTACCGAAATCTAGTCACTGGTTATGCCTAACTTTTGGTTCTGCTTAAAAGGGCTTTTAAAATGAATGTGTTTAGTTTTCTAAGAACATTAATTCTTCTGAACTTTTGATAATATATAAATATGGTGAAACAAGGGGATAAATCGAAGTTCCTTCTTGAATCAGTCGCTTTTTTCTCACATTACAAATTTGTAAACATTTTTAGTGATTTTTAGAATGCTCTTCTGCTTAGCGCACCAAATGCTGTTTTTTCTTTTATTACAGTAACACTTAGGAAGCAAAGTGTAGCCTCAGAATTCAAGGCAATTAGAGAAGTAAGAGAGAAGGAGACAATATGACCTTCAATTCTGTATAGTATAAAAACAGATTTTGAAATGTTAGAGAGATGATGTTTCCAGGGGTATTATAGCAGTGATTTCCACAAACTCCAACTGGTTTGTGTTAATTCTGTTATGCTGATATAAATATTGTTCTTGCGATATGGTTGAAAAGCTCAGGCAAAATCTTGCTATAGTGCCCGTTTTGGAGGCAGTGAATTTTGCAGAGGAGCAGAAGACCTGTTAGTGCTTTAGTCATTTAAGGATATTTCCTTTGTTTAAACTGCCAATCAATGAAGAAGACAAAGAAGGTGCTACATGAATTAGAGTGTATGAAATGCAAGCCAGTAGTTTTTAAGCTATCAAAGCAAGATTTTCATCACTATTAGTCCTTCGTAAATTGAGAGATTTGTCTTGACATAACTTTTATACAAATTTTTCATTATTCCTTACTGAAGGTCAGTGGTTCAAATCCTGAAGTTCTTTTGGATGAGCAGTGTAACAGGAAAGCAGTTTTGTTGATGCTTATAACTATGGTTCTGTGCTGCAGTCCAGTATGTGAAAAGCAAGCTTTGTTTGCTATTTGCCAGTCTATGAAAGAGAATGGATTAGAACCTCACCTTGTGAAAAAGGCAAGTATAAAATTCCCTTTTATATTTAGGCTAGAAATTAAATTAAATATGTCACCTCTTTTTATCTCTTCTCTCTATCTTGCTGCTTGTCTCTGCCCTGCAAAAAAGTGTATTGTTTGTCCTTTGCCCTTCTCGCAGATTTAGTTCCTAATTACACTCTTAGAATATATGACAACGTAAACAGTAAAAAAGTTTTATATGCTGGATCGAAGCTGTGTTGCACAAATACCCATGAAGAAGTTTGGGGTAGGATATAGAGATAAAATATTTTTACTATAGCATTGTATCGTGTATCTTGGATGCTACTTTGTAATCTTATTTATTATATAGGTTTTGAAGAAAGTATCTGACATTTTTGGCTATAAAAATGTAGAGGACTTCATGACATCACATTTAGATTATTTGGTAATGGAATGGCTGAAAATAAATGACAGTGGATACAGCCTGTCTACTTTTCCATATGTTCTTCTGAACTGTTCAAGTCTTGAGGAATTCTACAGGTAAGTTTGTCATATGGAAGCAGTTTATCTACATTTATTTATAAATGTGACACAGCATTTCAAGTGTCTAAAGTAGTAATGAAACATGATTTTGTTGTAGAAAGTACATGTTGAGGGCTATTAAAATGTGTGGCAAATATCTTGAGTATTGTATTTATGCTGGTAAGATTTGTTGTATAGCAGCAGCTAAACAGGCATTACTAGTTTAATTATGCAATAGAGGAATATTGTCTGCTATACTATGCTAGAAAAATAAGGTTTTTTTTTTTTTCAAAAATAAATGAGTAATTCAAGGACATTCTGAAAATGCATTTATTACATATAGGTCTTGTTATAAAGTTTTGGTTCCACATCTGGTGATTGGAAGTCAATTTGGAGATGTGAAATCACTTGCCAACATGATCGAAAAAGACTGGAAGCAGGTTCTTGCAGACTGTTTTCCAAAGATACTTGTGAATATCCTGCCATATTTTGTCTATGAAAGCCATGGAAAGAGTGAAATAGCAGAACAAAGAGATACAGCTTCTAAAGTCTACGACATGCTTAAGGATGAAAATTGCTTAGGAAAACAGGTATCTGTATTAAATGCGTAAAGTGAAACATATGACATTTAATAAAACTTCTTTGTATTTATTCTGTAAAAATATAAATAAGTTTGAGTTAATGGGCATAGGACTATTACCATAATAAAACCAAACTAAGATAATCTTTATCCAAAGTTTTTAGGTAATCACTAGTATCTTACAGGCAGACAGTTGATTTGAAGTTAAATGTTTTTCAAAATATGATTTAAATAAAAAATCACACTGTTAAATGTCTGTTTATGTAAATTGTGTTTTTCTTACAAAATATTTCATTAATAGTTCGTAAAGATTCTCATTCTTCCCCAGAGGCATGCTTAGGAACTAATAGTAAAACTGCTAGTAAAATTTAACATAAACTTTTTTTTCAGATCAGAAAGTAAGCAAATGCTCTGTTCTATCTCTGGTTGTTATAGATGAGCTCTAACTAGGCATAATTTCTAAATAAATTGTATGTCATGGATACAATGAGAAACATGAATAGACAAGAGAAAATATTTTTACTTAAAAGAAGTGTTAAATTATTTTAGTTAATTCTGTTTTTATTAAAACATTATTTTCTCCTTTAGCAAATTGACAGTTTGTCTCATAGTAACTTACCAGAGATTGTGGTTGAGCTGTTGATGACCTTACATGAACCGCCTGATACTAACACAGCAGAAGGAGCTCATCTAAGTAAATACATAAGGTATGTACTTGTACGTTTTTAAAACACTGATCCTTTTAGTTTGGCATTGTGGATTAAATCGTGCCCTTCAGGGCACTTCGGAAAGATGAATTCTTCTATAATACTTCAGTTAATGGAAAGAGTAAGTAGGTGACCAAGAGAATCCTATTATATGTTGCTGAGTCAGTCTATGACTATACCAGTTTAGATCACTCAAACCAGTATGAAACTACCCTCCTTGTAAAATTGGTCGTATTCTAATGCCTGTTATTTCAAATCTTTCTTTTAAAGCTCATTGAAAAGTCATTACTTTCACAACAGTTCTTGTAGTGGCAGCCCTGGCCTTTGCTAAAAGGTTACTTCAAATAAACCTCCAAATAAACTACAGAATTCCTAATTAATATGAATATTTTAATGTCCCAAATATCTTAATTTTTATGAACTTTTTTACTCCTTGTTTTTTACCTAAAAGTATCACTATTTGCATAATCATATCAAGAAACAATTTGATAAGATTTTTGTGTTTACATACAAGCTATTGGGAAAAAATATAATGACCAAAGTAATTTAAGGAGATATTTTTAATATAGAAATATAACATTAAAAGCAAGCAAAGCAATTCTCAGTAAATCAGATTTTCACCAAAGTTAAACAACTGCAATTTTCAAAAATTCATAGAAGAAATTGGTGTTAGTTTATTTACAGATTTCTTGGTATCTGCTTGAAACCATTTTTTTTTCTTCTGAAGAACAGAATGTTAAGGATAAAAGTCATGAAACATAGCATTTATTGTTTTGTTACTATCACATTATACGTGTTTTCTCTTCATGGTCCCAGAAAAGTTGTGTTTTCCTTAAGATGGGGATGAATTCTCTTATCAGACATTTCCGTTTAGATCCTTAGCCACATTGCCCAGAGAACTATGAAATGCAGAAGCTTTGTCATGACTTGTGATTAGATTTTCCTATGAAATACCTTAGATGAAGTTTTTTTTTAAATCGTATTATGTTTCAAAAAATAATGAAGAATATTGAATGACATGCATTTGACTTTCCTGATACTTTTTGTAGTTCTCACTCACTGACAATAGAAAATGTTTCCTGGGAATTACCTTTTTGTTTAATGAGACTATCTTATTCAACACACAAGCTTTAATTCTTGAGAAAAATAATAACACTTTATTCATTCAGGGAACTGGATCCTGCTCCTAATCCTCCTCATTTTCCTTCTTACGTAATTAAGGCAACCTTGGACTATATCAACAATTGTCATAAAAGCAAATTACAAAGTCTGATAGCAGTTCTTTCTAGAAACCCTGTAAGTATATCATGATGCTTTTTAAATTCTTTTAGTCTAAATCATTCCTTTTATAGATACATTTAGTATTTTCATCATATGTTAATGGAGATGAGTACAACCTCACAAATCTTTCTCTTGTTTGCATTCTGAAAAGGAATAAGTTTTACGTTCAGGAGCAAAGTAACCTTACAAAAATTACATCCTTAAAGTTTAATTGTGTTATAAATATTAATAACACATACAGAATTTTTCTCATACTAGAAAAAGTGTTACAGGGCTTATACTTCTTGGAGAACTAGTTTCTACATAGCTTTTTTGCTTGTTCAGAAAGGAAAAATGAGTAAACCCTTTTGTCCATGTTCTTTAAAAAGCACATATTTCTGTTGCTTAGGATTTTTTTCTTGATGTTATTCATGTTGACATTATGAATTATCTCTTAATTAGAAGTTCTGTTCATTTTTAGGACTCATTCCAGAAAATTCTTTTGGCCCTTTGTAAGCAAGCATCAGATACAAACAACGCGTACAAGAAGCACAGAGTTCTTATAATTTATCACTTGTTCGTTAGTCTGTTACTTAAAGAGATAAAGGATGGTTTAGGAGGAGCATGGGCTTTTGTCCTCCGAGATGTAATTTATACCCTGATACACCATATCAACAGCAGGTGAATATACTGATCATATTCTTTTTGTCTCTAGACTTCGTTACTGTCCTAACCTTACATTTCATTATTGCCAGTAGATGCCAATTCATGTATAGAAGGTATTCAAAAATATGTATGACTGTCAACTGATTATGGATCTTCTTTATAGAAGACAATTATTTATATTGCCTTCTTTCCCATTGTATAACGGGCTAGAAAACGACAATTTATAATTCTTTACTTTCACTGTTGGCAGACCAAGCGTTATCAGAGATGTATCCATGCGCAGCTTTTCACTCTGCTGTGATCTTCTTCATCACGTTTGCCACACAGCGGTCACATGTTGCAATGATGCCCTGGAGAGCCACCTTCCTGTTATTGTAGGGACCCTCATACCTCTTGCTGTGGAGCAGCCTGAGATTCAGGAACAGGTAGTTTTGACTTGCAGTTGCTATTTAAATGTATTCCTTGTATGTTAGTCTGTTTTAGTTCATGTTCAGGTCATAAAACAGATATCCATTTTGATTTGTATCAAAAGCATTATTTGAGATGTAGCAGTATACTGTCAGTAATTTAAATAAATGCATCTTCGCCATTCATATTTTTATTATGATAGATACTGTGTTCTGTGGTTACACAGTTTCCATGGCTTTAAGGCAGTGATTGAGATGTATTTGCATCGTAATTGTTGAGATTACTGTATCACTTTCAAATTCTGTACATATGGAGACTATAAGCAAGTGTTCTTTTTAAAATGATCTTGTAAAGAGATTTGATACTGTCATGCTGTCTTTTGTATGTGTTTTGAAATTGTTGACCTGTTGCAGACATTGAAATTGTTGACTTGTTTCAGTAATGTAAAATCTCCCAGGTAAGTTTTGTAAAAGTCATTACCTTAATAGAGGAGAGACACCAAACGGTGGTACCACTAAGTAGAAGAGCAGGACACAGGCATTTTAAGCTACTGATTAATCAGTATCAGCGCATGGAGCAGCCACGCAGTCACCTGCAGAGCTCTGCTAGCCACATGCAGCTGTTTCTTCCCTTGTGAAAGAGTTCTCAGCAAATATGATGGAAACATTGGAAAGAGGAAGGTGTCTAATGGTCAAAGAACAAGTATGTACAAAACCAATTTTCATTATTTCATCTACTTATGGAACAAATTGTTACTAGAAACTCCATGATCAGGTATGTCTGTGCAAACCTGCAAAACTGCAAAGGCAACACACCACAGTGTTTTGGAGCAGAAACAAGGTGGGGAGGACAGGAATTTCTCCAAACTACTGCTGCTGTTGAATATGAAACCTTTTTATGTCATACTTGTTCTGCTGGGAAGGCCTTCCTCTAGTGTGTGGTCACTTTTCAGGTTCTTCTACTTATCTTTTTTTTCTAGCATTGAATGGAAGTTACTTGATCATTTTCCAGCTAAATGCAGGTCCCCAGATAAAAACCTCATCATTTAAACTGGTGACTGGCTACTCAAAGCTGCCTGGATTGAATATCCTGTTACACTGAGTAAAGCACAAAGGCAGCATTTTGCAGAGAAGTATTTTACTCCTTTAGCAGGCATTTATTTAAATTGTAGATCTGACCCAGAACAAATACTCACAATTCAGTGGTCTGGGTAGTAAATCTTGGTATTGAAGCAGTTGCCAGGATTCAAAGTTACTGGCACTGTGGTTTTTCAAAATAAGAAAGCCCTAGTAATATCAGAAGGAATGCTTGGGTGTGAGTATTTACAGTACTTAAAATCAACTAAATTAAAAAGTCAGAGAGAATGAAATCACAGCTCATAATATATGGAAACTTTGATGTCCGTTTGGGAGAGGATATGGCAAAACCTCATCTTTTTGGCATATATCTGCAATTTCTCTATGCCTTTAATACATTCTATGATCTTTAATAATATAAATAATATATCTAACTACATTTTTAATAGAGTCATCAGCTTAATGGAACTTAGAACAATGTAAACTTCGTAATCTTAAGTAAGGAATATGGCTCGAGGATGTTTCTTTATCACTTTTCTTTCTATTTTTATTTTCAGGTCCTGGGCTTGCTGAAGTACCTGGTGATAGACAATAAGGATAATGAAAGTCTGTACCAAGCAATCAAATGTTTAGATCCTTTTCCTGAATATTCTGCTTTTAAGGATTTGCGAGCAACTCAACAGAAGATAAAATACAGCAAAGGAGCATATTCTCTTTTGGAGGTGATTGCATTTTAAATTATATATCATAGTCTAGTGATTGTAATGCAGTTTTTTTTTAATGAAAAACAATTTTCCAGCTATATGATTTAATAAAGAAAGATTTGTTAGACATGGTCTATTTTATTGCCGTTTCAGAAACGGAGATGTTGCTAGGTCTCTGTTCTCACTTAAATCCGTTAATATCCACACTGTGGCCTGCTGAGAGGTATATCTTTTCTTGGAGCCTTCATTTGCATGCTCTATATGCTTAATAGAAGATGTTGTTTTGCAGGAAATCAATCACTTTCTCTCAGTTAGTGTCTGTGATTCACTCCCCTTAACGCGACTTGAGGGCCTTTATGATTTGCGCAAACAATTGGAAAAATATAAGGATCAGATGAAGGATCTCCTGAAATACTTCCAGGGTACAGACATCTGATTGTTTTATTCTTTTCTGTATCTTTTTTTAAATGTGTAGCCATATAATCAAATTCTGATTTGGTATTGAATGTTTTACTGTCTTCTTTTTTTATGTTTAGCAATGTAACTGCATTATAACTTCTAACACATGTAGCATGTATAAATTGATGCAATATCTGAAATATCTCTTGTAGAGCATATTATAATTATTATAAAACATGTTTTCTGACAGAGATGATAAATTATCCTTGCAGTTTTTGTAGTGGAAAATGTACAATTGTGAATGACCAGAATATGTATATTATGTTTTAGAAGTGTATTGCTTAATAATTACTTAGTGAATTTCCTTGTACATAAATCTCTCTAAAATATTATGAAGCTAGATTCTATTGAAGACACAGTATGTTTGTAAGTAAACCTCACAGAAGTTTGAAAATGGTAGCATTTAGTTTATTTGCACCTCACCACATCCCAGTGTTCTTTTCCAGCTGTTTTCATCCCTTAGTCCAGAACCAGTCCTTTCTTACTTTGGTTTTCAGATGTTTGTACCAGGCCATTTCACTTTTCTCCTCTACGTCTGTTTTTTGTGTTACTAAATGACTGGAAGATTTTTAGTTCCAACTCACAACAGCGATCTTTCAGAGAAAATATTACTACATTTTTCTTTTAATTTTTTAGATAGGCAAATGACCATAATTTTCTTAGGCCCCATTCCTGCAAAGAACAAAACTATTTCATTTGAAAATACCTCAGACAACAATTATATGTGAAAGTATAATTTGGCAAAGACTTTATGATTTTGCAAGGGTAATTAGGCAAACATTCTCTGATGTTTTGTGGGTTTACTTTTCTCTCTGAATGACAGAAAACCCAGAAGACTCTGCAATAGTGAAGTTGGTGGTGAGTCTACTGCAGCTCTCCAAGATGGCAATTAACCATAGTGGGCAAAGAGCTGTGCTAGGTAAGTTGTTCAGTCCCACAGGTGTCCTAGGACTATCACTGCAAAGCCAGGTTTGTAACTGTGTTCAGTGATATTTCAACACCTATCCCATGTCCAAATTTGAAAATGAAAGGCATATGTTAGTGGAATTTAACATGGTTGGTCATCGTTTTCTCTGTTACTAAAATTCTTCTCATTTACATTGAGTACCTAACACTTAGTTCAAAGGACCAAAAGAAAAATCCAAATTACTTGTTTCCAAATGTTAGATGTATAAAATAGACAGATACAGGACTATCAAGAACATTTGTCTTAGTGTATTTTTCACCTGAAAAATCAGTAACAGCTGATAACAGTAACAGTAACAGCACACACTGGATTCAGCATTAACTTCTTGCTCAGCACCTCTGCAAGAGCTGTGTTTCAGTCTTTCTTCTGCAGTATCTTTCCTTAGATGATTTATTAAATTTAGTCCATAATGCAACCTGTATTTCTTCAGTTTGTTCATCATTTGCTGTGGCAGTCAAAGAAATATTGTGTAAGATTGAAAAGTTTAAAACCACAGTAATGTGCAAACCAGCAAGGATAGCTAAAGCTTCAAAGCAAGGCAAATATGAAGGAAAGAGCAGAAAAATAGGCATGCCTAGTTTCTTTTCCTTTATAATGAGACTTTTTTGTAACTATTTCCAAAGTCAATTTTTTTGTTTGTTTATTTATTTTTCTTCTATGTGTCTTCTGTTTTTATGAAGTGTTTTCTTTGCCAGGAAAGCAAATGAGGAACATACATCACTTACTGTAAAATGTAAAATACTTACATAGCAATTCTTATCTGACTTACAGGCTACTGTGTTCCTGTTTATCATGTGTTTAGAAGATGAAAGATGAGGGTCTTTTGTTGCTGTTATTCTGATCTTTTGCATTTATCTTTTTTTTTTAACGCATTTTATTTAAGCAAAAATCACAGATAGAATCTATGTCTGTTTAAACTACAAAATCCAGGGCCTTAGGCACTTGTAGAAAATTGAGATAGATGACAAAAATTGTATTATTTATGAACCTGCAAAATCTGTATAAATGCAAGTTTGTATTAATTGATTAGTCACAGCACCTTTTTAGGGTGAGACCATGCTTGAGTGTGCATAAGCCTATAACACTGCTTGTATTTGCAGAGGCTGTTGGAAGTTGTTTGGGAGAGATAGGTCCCATGGATTTCTCCACGATAGCTCTTCAGCATGCTGAAAATGGCCTGAATTCCAAAGCAGTGGACCTCCTTGAAGACAGAACACATCACTGGGTCTTCGTAATGTTAACTCAAATAAATACTGCTTTGACAGATAATTGGTGAGTTCACTTACTTATTTCATATTTTAGCTCAAGGTTTAAGATGAACTATTAAACTGTACAATGCCTTTGAAAGATAGGGCATTTGGATCATATCTATTAATGCCCAATTACATGCTTCCTGCATGCTTCATGTTTCTTATCCAGGCAAGCTTAGATGTTTCATAGAAATACTCTAGTTAGGCTCTTCTATTCTGTACCAACTTGTGCCTAATACAGAGGATAGTATATCCTGAAGCTGTAAATCCTGAAGCTTTGCTTTATAACAGAATAGGGGATTGCATATCCTAGTCATTGTGGTTTCCTGATTTGGTGCACACTTTCTTGTAAGATTGTGAAATTTTGTCTTTTACTGTTACAAAAGGGCTAATGATAATAAAACGTGTTAATAAATAAAATGACGCTGTGTATGTTATTCTTTCAGTATTGATGTTAGAGCTGCTGCTGTTTCCTGTTTGAAAAACATTTTAGCCACCAAATCTGGCAGTGAATTTTGGGAGATGTATAAAAACAAAGCAGATCCCATGTTAATCTATCTGCAGCCTTTCAGGATGTCTAAGAAGAAGGTACTTCTGCCTGATTTATTTGAAATAAGACTTTGGGAAAATGAATGGAAATGTATATTTTTTAAAAAGGTGAATTTGAAAATATTGGTGATGATGGTTGTGGTGAATATGAAACTCCAGTCATTGTAATGACAAATACGATTGCTTTTCTACATCTTCTGTTTCACTTATTCTTGGGAAAGGAGACCTGATTTTGTACTTAATATTGATACTGCAAGTCAGACCAAATATAAAAAAAAAATGAACAGTAAAGGAAATATTTTGATTCTTAGGCCCAAATATGCCACTATTTGGGGCTTCTAATGTCAATTTGGCATTAGAAACCTGTGTTCTGTCATTATTATATGCTTTTTGATTACTTAGTAATCTAATACATATTTTCTCAGGATTCCAGAATCAATTGATGCAAATACTTATTGGAAAATATGTAAGAAGTAAAGTTGCATAATTAAACTGATTTTTCAAGCTTTTGATTTGTACTCTAAATGTAGTATCTAATGTGACCATGTTGATATTGTCAGTAAAACTTATTTTCGTTACTTGCAGACTCCCTGCAAAACTTTTCTCATTAACACGAGCAAAATTATTAGCTATTATTGCCATTTAATTCAGGTGATATTTAATATTGCATTGTATTTTTTAAAGATCATGTTGGTTTTTTTGTATTTGCATTTTCCTTCTAGTTTTTTGCTGTGCCAACCAACGATACAGAGCCTCATTCAGAAACTTTGGATGACACAAATCTCTGGATTCCCCTGGGAGAAAGTCATGAGACATGGATCAAGAGCCTGACTAGTTCAATACTGGGCAGCGGCGGTGTGCAGAATGAGGTTCTGCAGTTAATGAAGCCGCTGTGTGAGGTAAGCCTGCACACAGAAATGTGGTGCAGTGCCATACACAAAAATACATGGTGGCTGATGTTACTATTAACCAGTGATTTCTGCTATTAAATCATTATTCATTCTTACTAGTTATTTGGGTATTACAGACACCCATAAACAAGTTCTTCAAATATGAGATATGAGAGATTTGTATTATCATAGTTTAATTTTATATGACTACTTTAACCGAGTGCCAGTGTTACCTTGTGGAGTTTTTGCATACTTCGCATTGTTTCTTAAGCAGTAGATACTTGGAGTATTTACCAGTTTTGTGTCTGGATTGACACCTTTTTTCTTTTCAGTTTTATCATAAACTAAGGAAATAGAATGACCAATAGGCTCTCCAGTGTGCTGATAAGCTGAGAAAGAAGAGAGTTTGATTCCTTTTCTCAGCAGTTGCTGTGTATGTGTATATTCTAGGTGAAAACAGACTTGTGTCGAGCTTTGCTGCCATACCTGATTCATGATATCCTTCTTCAAGACTCAAATGAATCTTGGCGAAATCTTTTGTCAGTGCAAATCCAGAAGTTTTTTACAGCATGTTGTAAATTTGCCTCATCATCCAGTAGATCTACTACACCACCAAACTCCAGTTCAGGTAATGTCATATTTTTCTTCCGGCTAAAAGGGAGATTCTGATTGCAAAAAAGTTATCTTCTGACATCAGATGTATGATGCAGATTTGTTTTAGGCAGACAGAATTTTAGAAACTTTTGGCCAATTCCTCACTGTTTTTCTGTGGAGATAACAGTAATTTTGGAGCTGGACTCAGTCTGGGGTGCAGAGTGAGACAAGTTTATTTTCAAACTAACTTCTTTTTATACTTTCTTCACACAAATGTTTCAGGGCTTACCTGTGCACTTGTCCTGGCTTTGTTTCCACACTGGACAGGCAGGAGATGTTTTGCAATTCTCCTTGTTCTGGCTCTGTCCCCCATCTGCTGACATCCTTGCGCTTAACTATCTGCTAACAAAGCACTGTTGTTGTGAACCAGCCTCCGCAATATACTGAAAGACTTAGAGTGAACTGGTTTAGAGTGACAAGTTGGTAGTTTAATTTTTCCTGTGTTTGATTGGATAAGGACAGTTTTCACGTGGATTTCCTCCTGATAAAGAGACTAACCTTCACTCCAGCTTCTGCCTAATGCTGGATATGGTCTCCCTGCAGAGTCAAAAGACTTATTCTACCCGATTAGAGTGGAAGGGAGCTGTAATACATGTCAGCCTTACCTTGTCTCTGTTGTCCCTATTTGTAGGAGATCTGTAATTTTTGGCCGAATTAATCTTTTCAAAATACATACTCAGTTATTTCTTCTGAAATGCATGCTAACAACCTGTTATTGTGCTAGTCATTTGATCTGTAGTTCAGTACTAAAGAAAAAAACTTTTCCTCTGGTTTTCTTGATGAGTGTCTTTTTCTTTCCCCAACTCACTGATACTTTGTGGAGCCCAAATAAAAATCAGATAAAATTTTTCAGTTGTTCAACTGATCAAATTACAAAAGAGGAAGTAGAAATCTCTCCGAGGCATTGACTGTACAGTGTCAGCAGAATGGACCTTGCCTGTTAGAGGCTAAGTCAATATTAGTGAGAATGGAGGATAAAATGGCAGAATAGGTTGGGTACTTAGACTCAAATGTCCCCATTCTGTGTGTTTGGACATAAAACATGTGGAATATACTCTGTGAGTCCTGAGCAACAAGAAAAAGCAAGCTTTGTTTTCCACTTGTTGGAAGCTACTAGTTGCCCAGATATTCTTCTGTTTATGAGGTTTTTGGTTTATGTAGAGCAAATTTCTCTCTATATAAAACAGTAGTTAAACCCTTGCTTATTTCATGCTTCTTCCTTCCTATCAATTAAAAATGTGCCGAAAAATGAGAGAATTACCAATCTGCACTGCCCAAATGACCAGAATACAGTTTGTAATAATCTGGTTTTTTTTTAACCAAGAAGTAAAGCATGGACATATAAACTCTTCTGAGAGTATGCCTGTGTGTCTAGTGTTTTCTATAAGTATATAAGCGTATACGTAGAAGCGTATGCGCTCTATAAATTCTAAAAGAAAGCTAATTGCCATCATTTCTGTAGCTTTGGAATACCTTTGTGTGGCTTGAGCATAAAAGAAAATTTCTGTTACCGCCTTTTGTGCAATAGTGTTGGATCATTTCTGAATTCCATAGGCAGAAAAATCACCTGCAAATTATGAATCAAGAGTGAATTTAATAAAAATGCAGTATAAACTGCTACTATCATGGCAATAATTTCAAATAAGGGAAAACAGAAATAAGGGGTTTTGGATGAACTGTGAATTTAATATTGGAAATACTGTCCAGGAAAGTTGTTAGTGCTCTCTTGAGTACACAGACTTTTATTTTATCCACAGATATATTAGGACATATTCATAATGTTCTCTCCTTTAAAATACTAGAGCAAGAAAGCCATGTTTTGAGAAGCTTGGATAAAGTATCTCGACGAACCATGCTTGCGGTTGTTGATTACTTAAGAAGACAAAAGAGGTGAGTTATGTCTTTCCAAAATGTTGCGTTAGGTTAATTATGTTCTTCTATGACTTATCCATGCTCTGGATTAAGGAAGCTAAATGTCACAGAAACGATGTCAGTTAAAAGAACAAAGATATACTAAGTAGCCTTTTATTTATTCCAGGCTCACTCTGGCTAGCATTTAAAAGAGTCTAACGATGCTGAATGAGCCTTACAGGTTATTTTTTGTGTGATAGGCTTTATATGACATCAGTATAGATATTCAGGGATTTAGGATAAAGCCTTTTGCAGGCTAATTTTATGGTTAGAATGTAATGTTTAATGTCAAAGAGCAGGTCTATTACAACAATACTAAAATCTTTACCCGATCAGGTCTGTTTCAGGTACAGTTTTTGATGACAGCTTCTGGCTGGATCTGAATTACCTTGAGGTTGCCGCAGCAGCGCAGTCGTGCGCTGCTCACTTCACTGCCTTGCTCTATGCAGAAATCTATGCAGACAAGATAAACAGAGACAAAGAGCAGCAAAGGTACCAAACTGCAGGAATCCCCATCCTTGGTATCCCCATCCAAATGCATCATGTGTATCTCAGTAGTGGTTCGTTGCAGGAAAAATCAAGGAAACTTTTAAAAAATGTTTAGGTTGTTGTTATTGACCATGAAAATATTTTTACTAGACCTTCGAATGATTTCCACCCTGCTAGTTTGCTACCTGTGACAAACTCAAAATAATGTTACGCCGATTACTGACCAGCATGTGTTTTCAGTGGTGTGTATCCTGGAGCATCTTGGTGAAAACTAATGCTTCTGGATACTGAAATCTATGAAATCTTATTTTCTAAATGTGAGACATTCAGATTCTAATTCTAGTATGTTATGACTAAATTGTGTATAAAATGAAGCAAGGGGATAAAAAAACTACAAAATCATGAACAGGATTATGCCATTTGATTATTTCAGAACCTTTGGTGTAGAATGGAGTGGTCCATACAAAAGGAACTTTCATACATAGTTTGTCTTGGTCAGTTGTCTTGGTCTTCTGCTCCAGGAAGAACCAAATGTAGAACTAGCTGAATAGCTTTTTTTTGGCCACAAATACAGTGAGTTTATAACAAAAACATAGCTGTAAGTCCAGATTCTTTTCATCCTTTCCTAGAGGCGGCCACTTTTGCTTCAAGTTTACACAAAAGCACTTTCAGAATTTCAGTTAGCTTTTCCTGTTCAAATATTTATTGCAGGTCTTCTTTCAAAGTAGCTAAAAGTTTGACATTTGAGGAAGAAAGTCAAAAATCAACTATTATTATTCTGAATGAAAAAAGTAAAGAGGAAACTGGCATAAGTTTACAGGTATGTATATATGCTTGCTTAATAATATGAAAGCAAACCTTTCTAATATAATTCCAATTAATAGTAGTTTTCATCTGAACCGAAAGCAGATTTCATTGAACCGTAAAAATTCTATTTGGAAGTTTATGCTGTTCTGTATTTGAGAGTGAACTCAGTGGCCTTGATTGTCAAGTTAAATTGATTATTTCTTTATTTGAAATTGAAATTGACTGGTAGGACATAGTAAAATGGACTTTGCTGCCTAAACTGACCTCATCAGCATAGCCAGCCAAATGGGATTTTTGTTTTGTCAGAGAAAAGTGAGCCAGTTAGTGTGTAATAAGAAGTGTATAATAATAAAAAAATAGTAATATAATTTCCTGGAAGTCCACTTGCTACATAAAATCTGATTAAATAGCCCTAACTTATTTCTTTACATAGCTCATTGTTCCAAGATTGCATTCAATTATTTTTAAAATATGTTTCTCAGCTGACATGTCTGCTATTGTTCAATGCTATTATATTTTGATTTTTGACCAGTCTATGTAGGGGGCAGTGGTGTTTTTTTTTTTTTTTTTTCATAGTGAAAGAAAATAATCTAAAGACTAACTTTGGTAGACTACAGAGCTTAGTATTTATTCTTTTATGTCTTGTGATGACATCAGGTTCA
Source organism: Crypturellus tataupa (assembly GCA_034781795.1). Classification (NCBI taxonomy): domain Eukaryota; kingdom Metazoa; phylum Chordata; class Aves; order Tinamiformes; family Tinamidae; genus Crypturellus; species Crypturellus tataupa. Next base: position 7,396,049 of record JAWLRI010000837.1, on the reverse strand, counting down.
GGTGTTGGGAAAGGTAAACACTGCTAGCAATATGTTACCTCTAAGGACCTGCATGTAAACACCTGTGTCCTATATGTATGTACCTAAGCTGAAATGGTTCCAAAAGAGGTTTTTCTTTGTTATGGTGTGTGTTCTAGGACCTTCTCATGGACATATACAGAAGTATAGGAGAACCTGACAGCCTCTATGGCTGTGGCGGAGGAAGAATGTTGCAGCCATTAGCACGGTATTATTTATTACTGTTCTTACATTCTTTGAAATCATTGCTTTCATTTGTTAGTAAGGAATTTAAATTGAAAATTTCTTTTTAACTTGCACAGGATAAGAACATATGAACATGAAGCAGTATGGGGAAAAGCCCTGGTAACATATGACCTTGAAACAAGCCTTTCTCCATCTACTCGCCAGGCAGGGATAATAGAGGTAATTTTCTTCTATAAGAGAAAATGAATTTAGGAATCAATATCCTTCGTAAACAGAAACATTTGTAGTAAATACAAAATTGATTTAGGACTAAAAGAGAGATCTTCTGGCCTGTGATTACAGGCAGCCAAACTCTACAATATAAGTTAAATCAAGATTTGTCCTGAAACGACTAGGATTTCCTGGCCTCTTTCTACTCATAAACCCCATCTTGGATCCTCAACTTTGTGAAATATTTCAAAATAAATATATTTGGTTTTAGTCAGAATTTGAATAGTTCATTAAATGCCAGGATGTAGAAAATATTTTTTTGCCTTTTGTTATTTTTTTTAATCTTTATGTTATGGTGACTGTCTTACTGGAACTGCAGTATTTCAGATAAAATAGAATTTGTGTTGTCTCATTTTGATCACTTACAAATATGCCAGTAGCCTAAAGATGTTTACACCTAAAAATTACACGAGGTACAATATACCTCAGGTCCCATATCCTGCATATCTGCATTTCCCTTCATTTCATTTTCCTATAATACTTTTCCTGTCCTGAATTATTTAGCATCACTGTTTGACCTTCACTGTTTTTCTTTTTTGTGATGTTTGTGCTCACTAACCGAATAAGAGATCAAGATTGTACAGTCACCAAAATCTTCAAGTGGAGAAGAGATTAGAATTGCAGGAAACATTTTCAAGTCCCTGCTAGGGTAAACAGTTCATTAAGAAGTAAGATCAGATCTGACTTACTCTCAAGGAATAATGAAATGGAGAAATGTAAACAGATACTCTTCAAACCCATCACTTTAATTAATTAATTAATTTATTTATTTATTTATTTTTAAAGAATGCCAACTACCATAGTTGGGAAACCCTCTTCTGTGGTTGCCTTGATCAGCAGTATTATCCTCTGATGTTCATATTGCTGAATTGAGAAATAAGCTTGTTCCTGCCTTCCTTCAAAGGCTATTCTAAAAAGAATAAAATACAAAAATTAAAGACACATATCAGATTAATAAAGGAAGAAAAGCAACTGTCTGTAATTTTGTGAATTGCAGGCTTTGCAGAATTTTGGGCTTTGCAATACCCTTTCCACATATTTAAAAGGACTGGAACATGAAAACACCGAATGGAGCACAGAGTTGCAGGAAATACACTTCCAGGCAGCATGGAGAAACATGCAGTGGGGCCACATCTCTCCAGCCAAGTAAGCCAACCTATTTTTTTTTTCCTAATTCTGTAAGTGAAAGACAGTGGTTTCAATTCCAAGCAAAAGGAAGATATTAGAATCTAATTTCTAGGAACTTACCTGAACCATTGAATTGGAGAGCAGTCTGTTTCACGCAGAGCTGTCTAGTTTCTTTGTGAATCTGTTTTTATTATCCTGGAAAGCTGTATGCTTTTATTTCTTCCTTTTCATAGTAATAGAAATAGTTCATAATGATTTCTTAAATGCCTTTCCTAATTTTTCACTGTTGACTCAAATTGTAGATGTACCTTAATTAAGTACAAAGGATAGATACCTTTTAACATTTAATTCTTAAGCAAATGGGAGAAAATATTACTTGTTAATCCATAAGAGATCATCAAGGACTGTGTAAGAAAACACCAGTTTTAGTTCATGGCCTCCCCCTCGTAAGAAGTAATAATTTTTATTGTGTAGGTTGTAGCTGTATGTGCAAAATCTCATAGGGAAATGAAATATTGAGGTTTAATACAGAAACTGCTAGCAGCAACATGATGAAAAGACAGAATTAGATGGCAGGATAAAGAATGGTTAAGGAGAAGAAGAAAGAAAAGTGAAAAATACATAAAAGGGAAGTCTGAATGGGAGGAATGTATACAGCACATTCGAACAATTTCATTTTTTGCCCTTCCTGATTTTTTCTCCTTTATTGTTTCCTTTTAAAAATATTTCTGAAGTTAATATGCAAAACTGATTCTAAGCTGAGGACTTAGATACTTAATGCATATGTTTTGGCCTAACGCTGCTAAAATGGCTTTTTTAAAATTTGTTTTTGTGTCATTCTTTCAATACAACACATGGAAGATATTTCTCTAATATTCCAAACATTTTCATAATTACCTTTTCTTTGTTTTAAAACAGCAGCTTGATTTTCTAACACATTAAATTAAATTTGTTAAGTTAAAAAAGTTAAATTATCTTTCGTCATGCAAAGCAATCCATCCCATAGGAAAAACTATTGGTAAAAATATTTATTTTAAAGATATATTTGACTGCTTTGGGGGAAGTATATAATTTTCCTTTCATTTTATTCTATTTTACTTTTTAGAAGTGAGACAGGAGGACCAGGGTACCATGAATCGTTGTATGATGCTCTTCAGTCTTTACGAGATAAGGAATTTGCCGCTTTCTATGACATTCTTAAAGATGCCAGGTAAAAAAGCAACTGTGTGAATATTCTGTTGTTGGGAAGACGTGTATATGTGTGTGTGTGTAGGTGCAAGCAATGAATACAAGATTATTGTAGGGTTTTGTGTGTTTAAATAAAGATTTATCCATAGAATAAAATTAGTATTTCTGGGCTATAATTCCATATGTGGTTTTATTTTGGGTATTTTTGTCTTTTATGCATCTGCAATTACTGTGTTAATGTGAAGCATGTTTCCTATAGTACGCATCCCTTTCTTTGCAAGTCGCTTGCATAGATTTGAATGCTGAATAGTGTGTTTTAGATCAGCTAACACATATTCTTTGGCATTCTTATATGCTTACTATATTTTTGTTTCTTTACTTTTTGGAGGGTAGTGCAGAGAAATTCTGAACTTAATAGTTTTGCTCTTTAATTTCTGTTCACTGTATGGTAATTATTTGGGGTATTTGGAATTATTTATGGATATCTAAAAAAAAAAAAAAATCCCTGTTTAAATCCCTAGAGTGAAGGAAGTAGAAGAACTGTGCAAAGGCAGCCTCGAGTCTGTGTATTCGTTATATCCAACTCTTTGCAGATTACAGATAATTGGAGAGTTGGAAAATACTGGACAGCTGTTCTCCAGGTATTTGTTTAAATGAATAATTTAATGTGTTTCATTTCATATTTCTTTTTGGTTCATAGACCTAACAAGGTTTTTCTCACTTTTTGCTGTCCAAGTTTTTTGTTTTGCTTTGTAGCACCCTAAAATCGGTCAGTTTTAGTAACTGGATATTGCGCCAATATTGTGGTTTTGAAATATCCAGCTTTGAATAAATATTATCTCCAAATATTCTCAGCATCTGTTCAGATTCTGCAATTATATGGGCCTTTCTTTCATTAAATGACTTCTAATAGTGTCATACCAAAAAAGATAGTGAGAATAGAGGGCTAATTAAAATGATAATTCTAGGTTCTTTTTAGCCTCAAATTCCCAATTTGTTCTGTTTTTTTTTTGTTTTTTTTTTTTTTGTGCATTTGCTTTCTCAACTGTTCTGTGAGACATTAAATGTCTTTATCACTGCTAAATCAAGAATAAATAATAGTAATATTTCCTGTTAGTATATTTTTCAGAAATTCCGATGTGCAAGAGACTGTACAAAGCTAACAAGGGAAAGGTTCTTTCCCATATTAAAAAACAGAACAGTTTAAGTTGGCATATGCATGTGACAAGTATACAAAAAATTCTTTTTAATGTCTAGATAAAGATTCTTGGTAGTCAAGTCTAGCACACAAATAAAAGAACTTCATAAAATGTTACTCATGGACATCTCATAATCAGTGCTGTAACATGGCATTTTTTTTCTGTTATATACTCTATCTGTATGATAGCCTGTATTCATCCTGCAGTCATTTAACTTATCTGGGATGTTACAAAATTTTCTTGTTTGCAGTTAATGAACCTTTAAACAAAATCATACACACCCGTGAGAAACTACACAGCTATAATGCTATGTATTTGTATTTTATTCCTATTTTAATCTTTACATAGAATAAAAGCGTTATGTAATTAAATAAATATCTTAGTCCTCTAATATTTTGTGTAGCTCTGTAACTGTATGCAAGTGAATCCCTTTGCCCTTTTATAACGTTATTTTTTTTTGCATTTAATCAAGAATATTTATAGTGGAATTGCTCCCCCTAAAAACATCAATCTCTTGATCTTCATGCTTGTTAAAAAGGGAAGTCCACTCGTTCATTCTGCACATTAATCGTTTCAGGTTTTAGGGACTATGTCTTGTCTTTGAATTGTAGATTGTGAACTACCATTTCAGGTTGCTTTTGTTGCTTGTTTTGTACTTCTCAAATATTGAGTGAGAATTAATAACAGATCTTTTTCATTTCGGTAACAACTGCAGATCTGTTACTATACAACAGCTGAATGATACTTATGTGAAATGGCAGAGGCAGTCACTGCTTCTCCAGGACAGTGACTTCCGTTTCCAGGAACCCGTCATGGCTCTGCGCTCGGTAGTTCTGGGGATTTTGCTCGAAAAGGAGAACGAAAATGCTAAAAGAGAATGCATTAAGAACATCCTCACAAATCATCTGGTGGAGCTCTCTAAATTGGCAAGAGCTGCTAAAAATACACAGGTAACAATTTTGAGGAAAAATCAGTAGTTGACATTTAGGTTTTGAGTGTGTAAAGAACTTAATTAAAGATGAACCATAGTCTAAGTTATATTCTAAGTTCAGTGAATCAGTTATTTGAAAGCTGAAGCTATATGGAATTTATGAGTTCTATTTGTGGGCATGTTTTCTCATTTTTGTTCATAACTGTCAGTCTCTATGGAGCAGATAGTACTAAATTGTAATTTTAATCACAAAATTTCCTTACAACTTTATCATTTTATTTTGATACAATGATATGTCTCCAGCTGTCACTCACGTAAGATTGTTCTAATGTTCCAGCTCGGATATTCAGAAAGAACTGCTTTATATCTGAATATCGGGTGTTGCCTTCAAGGGATTATAATTATATACTATGTATATAGTATAAAAAGTATTTCAAAGCACCAAATATCTCTCTAAATGACCTATTAGGATTTGGATTGATCAGTGATGGCTGCCACTGTTGATGCTGGGAACCCGTTTTAAGATCCCAAGTTTGCCTGGGCTTGTTGCAGCTAGTGCACGCGGAGCAGTAACTCTCCAAAAATTTAGAGCAGCACCCTCTTCCTAATGACTCTGAAAGGAGTAATTCCAGCTAAACATGTTACCTTGGAAATTGATTAACATTTCACCTATACAAAAGTTTGTTAAAATTTGCTCTCAGAATGCTTCCACCTGTTTTTGTGAATAATGATGAAATCAGTAAAATAGACATTTTGGGTTTCTTTTAGAGGTTTACTCAATGCCTCCAGGAGAGTTTGGCATATTTACTCAATTTTTTTTTTTTGTCTCATGCCTACCCAGCTGCTAATACTCTAGTGATGAGTGTCCTGTAGGCAGTTAAATAGAAAATCTATTTTTTTTTCAATTTGGCTTTTAGTTACAGAAAAATGTTAAGGTTGGACCTGAGCGCAAGTGTTTGAAGAAGCACTCTTTGAAATTAATGGCTTTTCCTTCCTCCACATGGGTGCCAACACCAGCCATCAGTAGAGGGGCAGAAGTGCCATGCAGAGTCATGACACCAAGGCTAGCTGAAATGCTCTAATTCATGAAATGCTCTAATTCATTTATAGGCTCTCTTATGTTTTAATTGCTTACCTTTTTTAAAATGATTATTTAAAAGTTGGATGGTTTTGACTGTTAGCTGGACAAATTCTGAAAAAACAGAATCGGCCTTTAGCATCGGCCTTTAGCATCAGTCTTTAGAGAGGCATGCAAACTAATTAGTATATATTTTTTTGATTGAGGTCTCTTTGGATGTAATTATAAAGGATTTGTAATTTTAGCTTAGTGATATTGTAGTGGGTAATGATTGTAGAATTTCTATACCTGAAACCTCTGAGTAATTAAAAATGTTAAGTATTGATGCTTTATTATGGGAGTTGTGAAGTTCGGTTCAGAAGTCTATTTTTGTTGCAAGACAGGATTTTCCACAAGTACTTCAGAAAATATAACTTCGTCTTGCCTCCAAACAATTTTTAGCATTGGATAGGTTGAATCAAATGTGCTACACAAGTAGAGCAAATTAATGATGGAGTTCAAACACAGAACTTGCTATGAAATATGTGGATTTGACTTAAAGCATTATTGATAATGATCTTTTTTTGACTTTCAGCTTCCAGAGAGAGCTATGTTTCAGATCAAACAATGCAATCCATCAAGATATGAGGTTTCTGAATGGCAGCTGGAAGAGGCTGAAGTTTTCTGGGCTAAAAAGGAAGAGAGTCTTGCACTGAATATTCTTAAAGGGATGATAAAGAAGTTAGATGCAGATCAGTTTCAGGTATGTGTTATATAATGTATTAACTTACAAGAATTAAATTATTTGAAATCCTATTTTCACTTTCTCAACTTTTCCCACAGAAGAAAAAGAAAGGGCTAGCCATAATATTACTAAACCTGTTCTGCATTCCTAAATGTCTGGTAAATCCATGGTAAATCTGGTAAATCAATGGTAAAAGGAAGATTAGGCAAAACGTGGGTCCACTGATGAACAGTATGGGTGCCCTGGTTACGAAAGACACAGAAAAAGCAGAGTTACTGAATGCCTTCGTTGCTTCAGTGTTTACCAATCCCAGAGCCTAGAAACCAGAGAAAGTGCCTGGAGAGGGGAAGACTTGCTCTGGGTAGAGGAAGATTGGGTCAGAGAGCTCTTAGGGAAACTTAACATCCATAAATCCTTGGGCCCTTAAGGGGTGCACCTCAGAGTGCTGTGGGAGGTGACAGCTGTTATTGCTAAGCCGCTCTCCATCATCTTCGAAAGGTTCGGGAGAACGGGGGAGGTGCCGGAGGACTGGAAGAAAGCCAGTGTCACACCAGTCTTCAAAAATGGCAAGAAGGAAGACCCAGGCAACTACAGGGCGGTCAACCTTACCTCCATCCCTGGAAAAGTGATGGAGCAGCTCATCCTGGCTGTTGTCTCTAAACATGTAGGGGATAAGAAGGTGCTCTGGACTAGTCAGCATGGATTCATCAAGGGGAAATCATGCTTGACTAACCTGATAGCCTTCTATGATGGAATGACCGGCTAGGTAGATGAGGGGAGAGCAGTGGAGGTCATATCTGGATTTCAGCAAGGTTTTGACACTGTCCCTCATAGCAGCCTCCTGGGCAAGCTCTGGCAGTGTGGGTTAGATGAGTGGAGACTGAGGTGGATTAATAACGGGCTGGATGGCAGAGTCCAGAGGGTGGTGATCAGCGGTGCAGAGTCTGGTTGGAGACCTGTGGTGAGCGGTGTCCCACAGGGGTCAGTCCTCAGTCCAGTCCTGTTCAATTTATTCATCAATGACCTGGACTGCTCCCTCAGCAAGTTTGCAGATGATACTGGGAGGAGTAACTGATACCCCAGAGGGCTGCACTGCCATCCAGAAGGACCTGGACAGACTGGATAACTGGGCAGTGAGAAACCTTATGAAATTCAACAAGGCCAAGTTCACGGTCCTACCCCTGGGGAGGAATAACCTCAAACATCAGTACAGGTTGGGAACCGACCTGCTGGAGAGCAGCTCTGAAGAGAAGGACCTGGGCGTCATGGTGGACGACAGGTTGACCATGAGG
>JAWLRI010000837.1:7369326-7387935 GCA_034781795.1 Crypturellus tataupa | reverse complement strand
CTGAGGGAGCTGGGCCTGTTCAGCCTGGAGAAGAGAAGGCTGAGAGGGGACCTGATCAGTGTGTACAAGTACCTCAAAGGAAGGAGTGAAGCGGATGGGACCAGCCTCTTTTCAGTGGTGGCCACCGACAGAACTAGAGATAATGGCTACAAACCAAAGCACCAAAAGTTCTATAGGAACTTAAGGAATTTTTTTTTAACAGTGGGGGTGGCAGAGCACTGGAACAGGCTGCCCAGGGAGCTTGTGGAGTTTCCTTCTCTGGAGATCTTCAAAACCCGCTTGAACGCAGTCCTGTGCCCCATGCTCTAGGTGGCCCTGCATGTGCAGGGGGGTTGGACTAGATGACCTCTAGAGGTCCTTTCCAACCTTAATGTTTCAATGGATCTATGATTTTAAGGCAAAAAATCTGTATTAGCAGATGTCACTGGGGAATTTCAAAGTGCATATGTAAAGGTGGCAGATGTTAGAATCTGTTACTCATTATTTTGCCTTCAGTGCCACCACTGTCAAGTTTATAGCTCTGTAAAATCAAAGATTGTTTCCTTTGATGCTGAAATTTAATTAGTTTTAAGCAAAGCTATTACACGGACATGTGTCTTCTTGAACGATATCCATAGTTCGGTGAACTAAAGGCTGAGCATGCCTGTTTAGGCATAGCATTTTGGGAGCTGTAATAGGGTGCATGTTTTTGTTACAGGAAGAATAATATTAAGGTTTTAATCTCTGATCCTTATTGTGTAAAAAATGAATGTCAATAGAACCTCAGGCAAGAAGCATTCCTCCCCTGCAGACATTACCCTGATGGCTATAGAGCATCCTTGCACACAGTGGGAAGATGAATTGGGGCTTGTATTTCAGTGAGATGAGGCTGTATCACAAAGTTTGCAGAAATTTCAGGCAAATACGGGGCTGGTGAGCATTCTATACTGTACGTTAGATGTTTTTGTATTTTGAATTAGTCCAGTATCAATGTGTATCAGAGATGCTCTGTCGTGCCTGTAAATCTTCCTGTTTGTAGATACTGTCTTATTTGCAAGGGTTGTCTTTATTATTCCTCTTTCATGCCACCTGCCAGGTCCCTGATACTAGGGCATTTTTAATAAGAAATACCTTTTCTACCTCCATTGTTAGTTCAGTTATTTCATCTGTGAAATAATTGTAGAATTTTTGGAAAAATACAGTCTGGTCCTGATGTAGTTTTAATCATTGCACATTGAATAGTTATCACACCTGAATTTTGCCTCCAAGGCTGTGCCCTGTGGGACTTGAAATAAAATGAAGATGTTAGGAAAAAAAAAATGTTCTGAAAATGTGCTATGTATTTATGTAATATTTAATAAATTTTATTAGTTTCTTGCGTTTTTCATTGTACAAACTCTCAGGTAGTTAAAAATAGCTTATGCTTTTCTTTAGTCAAACACAAAAAGTGATTTAAGGTTATTGATTGCTATTGATAGTAAATGATAGTAAAAGGCCCAAGTCATTAAAGTTTGTGTGGGAGTAAAAGTGTTTATAAATTGTCTATTTTGTATGTAGAAGATATCTTTTTATTTGATGCCGTGTTCTTTTTTTTCCAACACATCCCTTCTTAAAGGTTGAGAATGATCCTCATCTAAAGCTGGTGTATACAGAGTGTCTGAGGTTGTGTGGGACCTGGTTAGCAGAAACGTGCTTGGAAAACCCTACAGTCATCATGCAGAAATACTTAGAGAAGGTACAGGATTGTCTTTGAAATGTGCAGTCATTGAGATAAATGCTGTGCTAGAGATCAAGATATTTTATGATACAGCCCTTAATTTTTCTGTATTGAAAATATAGATTCTTGTAAAAGTATGATAAGCTTGTATGATGCTATATAATATACGATCTTATAAAATATGTGGTATATGGCTTTACAGTATTCACAGTGGAATTTGTGTGTAACATTTGGGTTGGCAGGACCACTATTTCCTCCTCATCCCAATCCTTCCCTCTTCCCTTTCTGGTCATTCACTGGATGGTGTTTTCACTATTGCAGTTTTGTTTATAACAGTCCTTAGTCAGGTGCTAGGAGGCCTTGTACTAATATTTCAGAGTGCTGTAATCATTTTTTAACTTTCGGTAAGGAGAAAAAAGTGTTTTTAGTAATTTTTGTCTGCTGTGTCTTTATTTCATGCTAATTTGTGAATCTTCATTTAGTTGCTTCTGCCTTTCCTGTTACTCCCCACATACCTTCTTCAGGCTGATAATTTGAATCAGTGACTTTCACTTACAGCTGCCTTCTATTTTTGACACTTTATCAACTGTCTTCTATTTTTTCTTCTTGTCCTATGATATAAACTTTTTAAAGCAAAATATCTTTGTCTTGCTTTGAAACTTCCTGTTCATTTACTGTAAAAGGTAGATAGTTGTAGGAAACCTCTGTGCAGTTGTTAAAGCTATTTCAAATACAATATTTTTAATTCTTGACACTGAAACACTCCTCAAGGAATATTCAGTACAGCAGGTTTTATTTTGTATCCATATATTATGCCGTCAGAGGCAGTGTTAAATAATGAAGTTTAGTCACTCACTATGCAATAAAGTTTAGTTATAATGATTATCAATGTAATTATCAGCCTTATCACTGTTGTAACTTCCCTTTAGGCTGTGGAGATTGCTACGAGCTGCAGTGGAGAGGGCAGTGATGAGCTGAAGAAGGGAAGGATGAAGGCTTTCCTCTCTTTGGCTCGCTTCTCAGATAATCAGTACCAACGAATCGAGAACTACATGAAGTCCTCGGAGTTTGAAAATAAGCAGGTGCTCCTGAAGAAGGCCAAGGAGGAGGTTGGACTCCTAAGGGAGCGCAGAGTGGAGACAAATCGGTGAGTGCTCAGATGGAGAGGTAGTTGTTGTGGAATAGTCAAAGACTTCATCTTTACCAGGTCTCTGACCTCTCACAAGTGAGCCAGCAAGGCTCACATCTCAACAGCTGGATTTTAAAATTGAAAATAAAGAATACTGGGCTTGTGTGGATATGCATCAAAGAAACAACTGCCCCCACTTGGTTTAACAGTCTTTTATTTTACTGTGCTCTTCCGTGCAAAGCAAGTAAAAAAGACTATTAAATTTACAAAGAAGAGATCTGTAGACAGCTTTACTGTCAGTTCATTAAGAAAAAAAAATCTATTTAAAAAATGTATATCTTTTCATATAGATACACAGTGAAAGTTCAGCGAGAACTTCATTTGGATGAATGTGCCATACATGCCCTAACTGAGGATCGTAAACGTTTCCTGTGTAAAGCAGTAGAGAATTATATCAGCTGTTTGCTAAGTGGAGAAGAGCATGACATGTGGATATTCCGACTCTGTTCCCTATGGCTTGAAAATTCTGGAGTTGATGGAGTCAATGAAATGATGCAGGTAGATGTTTATGGTTACTTTTCTTTATTGTGATTTTAACTGAAATTACCCATCTTTCTTCTCCTCTTCCTCTGTGTTCTTTTCATGATACCTGTGTTTCTAGAAACTGAATTACAGTGCAGTGCAGTACCCTTTCTCATCTATCTCCTTAACTTTTTCCTCAAAACTTACCCTTTTACTTATCATTGCTCATAATTTAGATGCTATCAGTAACTATGTATTTTTACTGCATCCTACATTATAGTTTAACAGCTCTCTAAGATTGAACATATCTCATGTTATCTCACTGTTATCACCTTGTCCTTTGCATATCTTTAAGACCGACTATGCCCTTCGTGAACATCCTTTACTATGCTATGTCTGGTTTATATTATTTGTACTTTCAAGTGCATAGATCTGTTCTTAGACCATCTCTCTATGCACTATAGTCAGGGACTAGAGGATTCCTAACTCTCAGATTGACTCTGTCATCTCTACCATGAGCCAGCGTCATCTGTTAATCCTTACATAAATGACATGCTTTGATTACTGATACCTATTTTATTTATTGCATCTCTTATAATTAATGTGTTCCTTTACTCATATTTTTAACAAACAATTGTTTCTTTCTTTAAATTAGATTCAGAAATTTTGCATTAGGATGCTCTCTCGTCATTTGTTTGTGCAGAATTTAGCAATGTCATTTGAACTTACTGTGTCTAAGCTCTGCTCTAATAACAGAATGGCAAATACTACTTTTCTCCTCAAAGACCTACAGGTCTTTGCCTAAGAGATTTGGACCAAAATAATATGATACTTATATGTTGCCACTTGGTCTCCCAGCAGTGCTTGCTTTCACTTAAAAAAAACTTCACTAGCCCTTACCCAGTATTTTAAGATTACGTTTTGTTTGTGAGATTTTTGTTTTGCTTTGTTTCTGATACAGCTTTCTAACTGAATTTTCTCTTCTATAGAAAAACGCAGAGAAGATTCCTTCATACAAGTTTTTGCCTCTGATGTATCAGCTGGCTGCTCGAATGGGAACCAAGAAGATGGGTGGCCTAGGATTTCGTGAAGTTCTGAATAGTGTAATTCATGCTTTTTGTATCAGAAGACATTGTGATTGACTCTGTGGTGCCTACTTTTAAACAATATATGCATCTTCCTTTGTATATGAGTTACGTAACTGATAGAAGTTTCTTAAAAATGACTGCACAAAATGAGTATTTTTGTTGAGAGAGGAGGAAGGTGGGGACTTCTATCTTTGCTGTCTTTACGATTTTAATCTTGTCTAAGAATATACTTATGTAGGCACAGGAATATACTTTAATGTGCTATGGAAAAATCTCTTAAATTATGGAAAAATCTCTTATATTATTACTTTCATTTCTTATGAAGAGCTATAGAAGCTTAAATTAATTATGTTAATTAAGTATTTTTATTTCTTCTCTTCAGCTTTTAATAGTGCAATCTTTTTGTTTTTCTTGGCAGCTAATATCTAGAATTTCACTGGATCATCCACATCATACTTTGTTTATAATTCTGGCTTTGGCAAATGCTAACAAGGATGAACTCCTGACAAAACCACAATCAATAAGAAGAAATAAATTAATTAAAAATGCACCAAAAGAAATCTCCCAGCTTGATGTGGTAAGTAGAAGAATAAAAATTGAATGCTATTAATCACAATAAATTTTGTATTAAATATATATGTATGTAATATATATATACACACTTATTTCTAAGGGATATTTTAGCAAAGAGCTCAGCAAATGACTCTTGTTAAGAAAGAATAGGAGGAAAAAAAGTACTTTTTATCAAGACCCTTGCTTTGAGCATAAATTGCTCAAATTATAGCTTCATGTTATTTTTTTTTCTCGGAACCTGCCTTTGGGGTTATCTTGCATGCCCTTTTTTACCCCCATCCGTGTAGTGAAGACATGGATGTGTGTCGTTACTCCCCCTACCCACCCTTCACATTGATAAAATTTTCCACCTTGCTTTATGTGACTCTTCTTCTCCTTTTTCTTGAAACTGTTAACTCTTCTGTGATCTCACCCTTGGGACTGGAATTGTACTAAACTCAGCAAGATCTCACATTTCACACAGAGGGGGCACTGTGCTAGAGCTCAGACTTTTGCCTTTTGCATACAAGCTTTTCCTTCAGTCAAGAGACAACTAAAGCAGGAACATGGTGCAGGGATATCTAGAAGGGCCTGTCCCTTCGGCTAAAGAATTTTTGCATTTTTTTGTGCTTTTTTGGGCAGATTTGCAGATTTGCTCCCTCTTTGTCCCCAGATACATTCCAGTTTTCATTACCTCAGTAGAGACAGTGCAGAGTTTGCCTTCAGATGATTACAGTTACAAAGGACTGTCTGCTTCTTGATTTTCACCAGATTTATCCTCATTGTTCTTGACTGAACTGTGTGCTGTTGTGCATTTTCATCTGATAAAGTGCAGTTTGCAAAATGGAGTGTTTGTGTTTTGTTGGTCTTTTTAGGACAGGATGGAAGCTGCCAGGAATATAATCAATATTATAAGAAGGAGGAGCCCTTGTATGGTTAGAGATGTTGAGGCACTTTGTGATGCTTACATCGCATTAGCAAACCTAGATGCTACTCCATGGAGAGCTCAAAGAAGTAAGACTTGGAAAGGGGTTTTTCTTTTTATTTGTAGTGAAGAGATATATCTTTTTCTTGGACAAAAATTAATACTTTTCAGTATTCAGCTAAAGGAGGTGATGTGCCAATACTGTCCTACTTTTGATAAATGTAAAACTTGGTTGGTTTAAAAGTCATAGAAATTTCTTGCACTGTAAGATTCGGACTTTCTGAGCATGAAAGTCCGGAGAGCTCCCGTGATCCTGATGAGCTCCTCCTAAGCAGTGTGCAGCGTGGCTCTGGGTCCTCAACTTACCGGTGTAAGCTGAGTGTTGTGAACTTTGATATGTGCTTATAATTCAGAATTTAAAACTATCAATTCCTTTTAATTACAGAAGGGATAAGTATTCCAGCAGACCAGCCAATTATTAAATTGAAGAACCTGGAGGATGTTGTTGTTCCCACCATGGAAATTAAGGTAACTGAAATTGAAACAAGTATACATAATAATATTGAATTTTAAAATCAGTTTCTACTTTTTATAATGAGAGTCGTAGCTTATAACGCTTCATCGGATTCTTGTGTTCTTTAGAGGTCAACCTAATAGCTGGGGTATTTTCTTGTGGGATGGGAGATGCAAGGTGAAATCCTTCACATAGGCTTAACAAGACCTTGAACTTAACTCACATATCCTGGATAATTGCTTATTATGAGAAAATGGTATTTCCACTACCACTGTTACCACTGGCTAGTCTTTCATTATGAAAAGGAATGATGAGATGCCTAAATCCAGAAGGGATCTGGGACCCCAAATCTCTTACTCTGCTCAGAGTTGCTCAGGGCTTTGAGAAGCACTTAACATCTAGAAATTCCTGCAATTCAATAGATGGGCAATTAAGTACAACAGTGATGGTAAATTACCCATTCTAATCAGTGTAAATTTTGGGACTGGACACCAAAAATTTAAGTGTTAGGACAGTGAACTTGCTGGTGGTGAAGTCCCCCAGCCATGTCTGTAAGGCTGAATAAACCAGGGCAGGGAGTACAGCTCGGCTGTTTGATTCAGAAGCCAGAAATCTCCAGAGCGTCTGGTGGTGGTTCTCTTGGCCCCCAGTATTGCTGCTTTGTAGGATGTGATTGTTGTTTTCCCTGCCTTTCTTTCCCAGCTCAAACTGCTTAGCCAGCAGGAGGGTTAAATGGGATGTAAATACCTGGTGTGTTATTTCCTAGCAGCTGCCTCAGTGGGGTTGCTCATAGTGTGAGGAGATGCAGGATCGCTGCAGATAGAGCAGTAGGGCAGAGTTTTAGGGCTGTAGTTTGTGGACGTTAGTGACACTGCTGAGTGTGAGCGGTTCCTAGTCGGCTGCATCCCTCAGGCACCAGCGTTGTCTGGGAGGCTGGAATTTGGCACAGGCTGAGAGGGTCTGGACTCCCCAGGACAAGAGGGATGTGGAGCTTCTGGAGAGAGTCCAGCGTAGAACAGCAAAGATGACGAAGGGACCGGAGCATCTATCGTATGAGGACAGACAAAGTGATCTGGGACTGTTTAGCCTGGAGAAGAGTGAGAGAGGATCTGATCAACATGTACGAGTACCTGAGGGGAGAATAGAATGTAGGGAGAATGGGACCAAACTCTTCTCAGTGGTGGCCAGTGACAGGACAAGGGATAATGGGTGCAAGCTGAAAGACAGGAAGTTCCATCTCCATGTGAGGAGGAACTTCTTGACTGTGAGGGTGACCAAGCCCTGGCACAGGCTGCACAGAGAGGCTGTGGAGTCTCCTTCTCCCCCCGCTGCTGGAGCAGGGGGTTGGAGTGGATGATCTCTAGAGATCCCTTCCAACCTCAACCCTCCTGTGATTCTATCTCAGTGCTTATTTGGTGGCAGCTGGCAGCACCAGGTCCCCTTTACCAGGGAACTGAAGAACCAGGAACTCCACTCACTCCTGTGCTCTGGTTTATGTTTGTTTGGCTTGTTTTCAAGTAGCATGTATGTATGTAGCCTTATAGCGTTTGTGGGTATTTCCCTGGTGGATACTCACATAAATGTTTAATATCTAGTCTACTAATAAAGCTTCTAAACCTCAGGCTATTAGCCTCTCTCTGAGGGAAGTGGAGGTAATATTTATAGTAATTTTAAACTACATTTATAATTTCAGGTGGATCCCATGGGAGTTTATGAAAATATAGTGACAATAAGGTCTTTTAAGCCAGAATTTCGCCTAGCAGGAGGCGTGAATCTGCCTAAAATAATAGATTGTGTAGGATCGGATGGTAAAGAAAGGAGGCAACTGGTGAAGGTAGGTTCTGGCAGCTGAAAGGAATTCGCGAAGACTTGGCAGGTTGGAATTTTAAGTTCATGTGTCATTTTTCTCATATATTGCTCCTGTACCCCGCACAAACTTTTCACAGTGTCGATTTTATCAGTTCAGGAAGATTTTAATAAAGGAAATCGCAAGCTGTCTCATAATACAGTACATTTTTAATAATTATGTTTCATCAACATGTCTGTGTACAGTAATTAAAGAGATAATTACCAGACATGCTGAAGGTGAAGTTTTGTCTCAACTAGTGACTAGAATGTACAGCAAATAAGTTATATACATTTAAAAGTAAACACCTCCTCTATTACCCCCATATAAAAAGGATTACGTTTCAGAGGCAGTTTGAAAACGTGTATATGGACAAACAGATCCCTTAACCAAAATTATTTCTCTTTAAACTCAATTGATTTCACTGTGTTCATCTCTGATGCCTTTATAAACATTCAGCAACTGGTGGGAGAACTTTGTTTTGCTGTTAAGTATGGGGCAGTATTGAAAGATTGAAGGAGATGCATAAATCTCTACATGAGATTTCCCTGATCACAATTTCAGTCTGCAATACAGCTGCTTCTGATGTGCACTGCGTTCGTAAATATGGGGAATGAAACATTTAAAAACAAACAAACAAAAAAAACAGTACTACACATTATGTATATTGACTTAATCTTTAATCAAATGATATTTGTCAAAAAAGATTATGATGATGATGATTTAAGCTGATGGTTCTCTTTAAGCAGCTAAGCGCTACCAGAAAACCAAACATAAACGAAAAGCAAATGTTAATTACATTTTATTGCCTGAGATTATAGTGGAAAAGTAAGCTGTGTTTTGTGGATTTTTGAAGTCATTTATTAAGTTGGGGAAGTAGTTAGATGCTGACAAAATGTGTTTATGTGTTTGTGCGAAAGGGACGTGATGACCTGCGACAAGATGCTGTCATGCAGCAGGTTTTCCAGATGTGCAATACGTTGCTCCAGGAAAACACTGAAACACGAAAGAGAAAATTAACCATTCGGAGATACAAGGTAGCTTTGAACAGCAGAGGAATAAATGTTGCTATTATAACTTCTTTTTTCCATTATTCTCTTTTTAATCCAAAGGCAATATAAAAGTATATTTATGTACGTGGTGTGAAAACAGTCACCCCTCCCTGATGTATGGAGTAAACTCAAAATATTTGTCAAAATTTATTTTTTCAAGTCCTTTCTGGAGTCCAACTCCAGAATTTCGCAAGGCAATTAGCTGAATTGTTAGCATAATTTTAAGAATTCACGGGTGGCATTTGGTTTGCATTTCAACACAGCTGATTTCAGGGAGGGCTTACATTTTACATGAGTATAAATGAAGTAAGAATGGGGAGGAAAGGAACAAAGATTGCATTATACAACAAGGAAACTTTCAGACTTCAGTAACTATTGTAAACAGGAGAGGTGGCAAAGGTGAGAGATGCAAATAGCAGCTGAAATGTGTCAGCTGCCAAGGGAGGACAGTGGAGGACAGGAGGTGGCAGCTGCTCCCCTGAGGCCATGGGGTCCTTGGGGCCTCGAGGTTCCTCCTGCTGCAGGGGTGAAAGGAGCAACTGCAGCCACCGCGGGGCACCGGCCATCCTGGAACAACCCGCTGTGCTCAAGCAGCTGCCGCGTCGTCCTTTCACATGTTGCTTTTTAGCAGCACGTGGCAGTGGCTGTGTTACCCAGTCAAGTGTGATGTGTTACTGTTACCTGAGGAGGGTTGTCTGGGCTAAAAGTGTGTACGTATCCACTAGAAAAGCCTCAGTGTATTTTATATATGTCTGTACCTGTATTTACAAAGCCCTGTTGTGCTGTGGTCTTTGTCTTCTTTAAGCAAACACTGGTGCGCTGAAGCCTCCCCAGCTGTGTGTGAGCCCCCCTCCACAGCGCTGGTTTTGTGTTCCCAGGTGGTTCCCTTTTCCCAGAGAAGCGGCGTCCTCGAGTGGTGCTCTGGCACGACGCCCATCGGAGAGTTCCTGGTGGGCAGCGCGGGAGCTCACCAGAGATACAGGCCGAAGGATTTCTCCAATTCTGATTGTCAGAAGCTGATGATGGTGAGGCACCGGCGTGGAGGAAAACTGCCTGGCTCCCGGCCTGGCTACAGAGGGCTGTTCTTTTTTCCTGGATATTTCAAGAGACAGCAAAGCTTTGCTTTTAGCATGTAGCAATGAAAGTGAGCAGGGACAGGGAATTAATACATCTTCTCACCAGCCTGGGGAGAGTTTTTGTATGAATTTAATTTCAAAATGAAAATACCAATGAGTGATTGTTGCTGAATAGAGCTGAATCTTCAAGAAATCTGTTTTAATTTCTAGAATATTCTAGAATATAAATCTATTGGAATTCCAAAATGATCATGATAGAGGCCTGGCAGAGTCAGTATGAAGTGATCTTATAGACCATATACTCTCCAGGTTTCTCTTTGCATTTAAACATCATTTTGCTTTCATAAATAAACCAGAATTCCAGAATTCTCTCTAAGTACTGCCCCTTGCAAATAAAAGCATTGTTTTATAACGCAGCTGGGATGGGTATAACGTCCTAATTGTCGTGGGGCAGGAGGAAGGGGTCTGGCTGCTCCTCTGTGCCCACGGCTGTGGGGACACTCATGTGCGCACCCAGACACACACGGAGGTGGTCGAGCTCACCGTGAGGCAGTCCAGGGAGCTAAGCTACAAAGAGGCAAATTTTATATAAGCTGACAGGAAATACATATATATATATTTATATATATAAAGAATTAATGTATTTCTTTTAAAGGAAGAGGTAATTTCCATCCAAACCAGTAAATCATGGGGAAAATATTTCTTATATATTTACAGGATGCACAAAAGAAACATTCTGACGAGAAATACAGTATCTTTATGAAAGTCTGCGAGAATTTTCAGCCTGTGTTCCGTTATTTCTGCATGGAAAAGTTCCTGGATCCAGCTGTGTGGTTTGAGAAGCGGCTGGCGTACACCCGCAGCGTGGCCACGTCCTCCATAGGTACCGTGCGCACGGGCAGCCCGTCTGCTCAGTAGCGCAGTCGCTGCATGGTGGATTATTGACGTTGTTGTTTTAAGATTATGAAAACAGAGAATTTCTGCCCTGTGGTTGTTCAGCTTTTGTCCTTTGTCAGGACTGCCCAGGGAACAGGCTGGCAGCCTTGGGGACAGGCTGACAAAATGCCAGAATTATTTTTGTAACTGAAATTTTAGGGTCTCCCTTCTCCTGCTTTTTCCTCAGTAGAAAGATGAAATTAAATGCTGTTTGGTTTTTGTTTGTTTGTTTTATATGTATTTTTAGGTCTGGCAGATTTTGAAGTGTTTTACTCAACTGATTCTGTTGATTCACATTTAGCACCCACTCATTGCATCCGTAGCCTCAAATGTTTTAACAGAATTGAATCTAAAAGTTGGGCATTTACCTTCTGTGTACTCACTTCATTATCAACGGCTGAAAGAGTTATTAAGCTTTGGCATTCTTCCTTTCATTTTTCCATCATATTGCTTGTATACTTCATTTTTTAGATTAAAAAAAAATACACAATTTAACAGAATTCAGATGAAAGCATTTTACATAAATTACCGTTTTCCATGGCCATCAGGGAGTATGAAAACAGAATCAGCTCAAACTGCAGCAAGCAAGATTTAATTTGAGGATTTTGCAAGGATACTATATGCAAGGATAGTAAAAACCTGGAATGAGCTTACCGGAAAGATTTATAACTTGAGTCACCAGAGATTTATAAAGCCAGGTTAGACAGGAATGTCTCAGAAACTGTTTAGGTGTAGGGAAGCTGCCTCAAGTGAATTATGTCTAGACCTGTTTTCTGGTTATATTAGTTACAAGATTTTCTAGATAATTTCCTCTTTTCGGATTTGTGGAATGACATTTTCTCTTTTTTATTAGAATAATTTGCATACATGGGAAAAGAAATACTCCTTCATTTGTTTACATATGTTACACTGATTCTAATAATCTTGCCTTGATCACATTTTCCCCAGTTTGATGGTATATAAGTATCGTTCTAGCAATTAAATTTTATTTTCAATAATTTTTTCTTTTAGTTGGCTATATACTTGGACTTGGAGACAGGCACGTTCAAAATATTCTCATAGATGAACAAACTGCAGAACTGGTGCATATAGATCTGGGTGAGTGGAAGAGAAAACAGAACCTTTGTTTTTCATTACCTAAACATTTTCAGAAGCATTTATTATCCCTTCCTTTAGGGGTTGCTTTTGAGCAAGGTAAAATCCTTCCCACTCCAGAGACGGTTCCATTTCGACTAACAAGGGATATTGTGGATGGGATGGGTATCACTGGCGTGGAGGGGGTCTTCAGGAGGTAAGTGACCCTTCATCGCGCTGGCCCACGGAGGCAGCAGGGGACTTTGGGCACCAGGAGTTTCTATGTTCAATAGATACTTGAGAGGAGGCTGGGATTCCTGATGGCAGTGTGCAGACCTAATGCTGTCCTCTAACTCACGCACTGTCAGCTATGTAACCAGCTAGGGATTTCACTGCAGCTGCCCCTACCTCGTAATCTAACAGCTCCTGTCAGGCTTTGGGGGAATTTGGGGATGGCTCACTGCTCGCACAGCTCGACTTTAAATTACTTGCATAAAAATAGGCAGAAATAGAAGACGCAGAACAAAATGGTTTGAAGAAACTGAATAGCCAACTTGCCCCAATTCTGAAGGAAAAAAATGCCAGCAGGTTTAACTGAGAGGATGAAATCGAGCTGTGCGACTCGAAAAAAGTCTTTCTTCCTCTGTGAATCGTACGCTTCCTACTGCGTTTCACGAGCAAAATGTAAATCCCGCAGTAGATCTGAGCGGCATCAGACTCCATCCTGTCTCATGAGAACGACCAAAGCTCTCAAAAGCAGAGCATTTTTTCAAGACTTTCACGACGTTTATGAACTGAGTACTTGCAAATTGTATTTTCTTTGAAGACACAATCACTGTCACTTAGGTTCTAACCATAAATGCTGACAAATTCCCCGTTTCAACTCTTCTAAACCTCCTTCATAGGAATATAGGAATTGTTTGGCTCCAGCATAAGCAAACACATTATAAAAGGCTGCCGGGGCAGGTACTGTTAGTTTCTCAGTCATGGGAGTTTGTCATGAGCTGTGTAAGCACATCAGCAAGTTCCCTGGCTGGGAATGCAGCGAGGTGCCCCCTCTGCAGAAACTGTCGGGGTTGTTCTCCTGCTGAAGTAGATAGGGAGGCCTAATCCCCCCGCCAGTGATTGTTTCATAAGCTCCCTACTCCTTTGACAAGGTTAGTTGAGTTGGGGGTGAATGCAGATAGCCCCTTCTGTGTCTAAGGCCACTGGAGAGACTTCAGGAGTGAAGATGTAAGGAATAAACCAGTCTAGTTTGTAAAACTTCTCACTGCCCCAGCTTGGTGTTCGAACTACCATATCTGTTGCTTCCCGCCAAGGTGCCTGCTGCTGTTTCTGAATTTCTTCTGTATTTTTTCAATGGAAACATCAGAGATTATTCTCATAGATAGAAATAATCTTTAGAAAGAGATAAATCTTTTATAATGAAAGTGATTCAATTTTACCAAAAAGAATCCAAAAATAATGTTAAATATTTTCTAGATGCTGTGAGAAAACAATGGATGTTATGAGGAATTCACAAGAAGCTCTGCTGACTATCGTAGAGGTATTTTTTCATGCAGATGGTAAACTGCAAAAACTACAAAAAAACCCTTGAATTTCTTGTCCTTGTGCAGCTGTTTATCTTCTCTGTCGTTGTACTTTAGTCCCGTAGCTTTGTTCTGATTTGTTAATTCATGTAGTCCTCAATGAAATCAAGACCAGTTTACATTTTCTATAGGAACTTTTTGTGTGAGACTTATGCTTAGTTTTCCCTCCTCAGTAGCCAGGAGTTTATAGCTACAGGACGGCATTCCCAGGGTGGCTAGTGACAATTGAATTCAGGCTTCTTTGTCTAAGTCACAAAGAAGAGAATTAAACTAATTTCTAAAAGCCTCTTAGGCTCTGCATTAAGAATTAATAGTGATATTTAGTGGCTAGAAATGTATCTCAAAATAACATCTTAATTGTTGAGCATGACTGAATAGCAAAAATGAGCCAAGTAGGAGGAATTCAAATATTTGCAAATGACCAGAAGTTTTATTTTGCACTGTGTACTAAACAACGCAGCCCAGAGTGGCTGGATTCCCCTGCCCAAATGTGCTGCTGCGGTTAGTGTGCGTTACTGCTTCTCACGGAGCTAGCTGGCATTAACGGTTTGCATTGGACGGGTGTTTATTTACTGTGTAGGTGCTGCTCTACGATCCTCTTTTTGACTGGACCATGAACCCTCTAAAAGCTCTGTACCTGCAGCAGAGAACGGAGGATGAGGCTGACATGAGCTCTACGCTCAATGCTGATCCACAGGAATGTAACAGAACAGCCAGGTACAACAGCACTGGCTTCTTATGGGCTGCCTGCTGCACTGCTGCTTTGCTCAATAGTTCTCCCGAATGTTACTGTGTTCAGGATCCCTGGTGACTCCTCTTTTTTTTTTTACTCTTCCAGCAGCAATGACCAGAATTTTAACAAAGTGGCCGAGCGTGTCCTGATGAGGCTTCAGGAGAAGCTGAAAGGTGTCGAGGAGGGAACTGTGCTCAGTGTGGGAGGGCAGGTGAACCTCCTCATTCAGAAGGCCATGGACCCTAAAAACCTCAGCCAACTTTTTCCAGGATGGAGAGCTTGGGTGTAACTCAAAAGGATCTCATTGTTTTTTATACAAAACTTGTTTTTAAGCAACAAATGCCTTAGCATTTCAAATTATTATTTCCTAGTGAAAACATTTCATCGGCTGCAACTGTGAAGTTTATATTAGGTTATTAATGCTAGGTGAATTTTCTTTTTCAGTTGCTTGTTACGAAGCCCACGTTTTGTCTCCATGGTTGTGCTCACCATGCAGTGCAGGGCCCTGACTGCTGCTCTGATGCTCCGTGGGGCCTGCAAGGCTGGTGACTTTGCTGAGGTGAAGTGGGTGCATCATCTACGCTAGCCTTTGATCCTGGCTTTTCTGTGGCCTTAAGTAGCTGCAGGCTCGTAACTAGCTCTGCACCGTAGCCCACGCGTGGACTTGGAAACCCCAAGTCATGCAAGAACCAGTCAAAGAGCATTTCAAAAGTGTGTGTGTGGCAGGGGGATATCTTAAAGATACTGCTACACTGATACTCTTGTGTTCTTTTATACTTTCATTAAGTATCTCGCCTTTAATGGACTGAAGGTTCTTGGGGTTTTTACCTGAGTTAAATGGACATTTCTTAATAGAGATAGGATCTCTGAGCCAAGGATAAAATAGTGCTGCTTTTTTTGTCATTGTAATTGAAATTATGTTGGTATTTTCTCTTCATAACTTGTCTTTAACAGCATAAAACATTAAAAATAATATTTAATTCATTTAACCCAAATTTCCATGATAACATAGGCTGACTGTGGTGTGAAATTCAGCATTCCAGATTCTGCGCATCTAGAGCAAATAAATGTATCTATATCTGGAATAAATACCTGTCAGAAACAGTGGACCTGTATTTTGAATACAATTTGCTTTCCAATAACATAGTTTTACAGAAGACATTGCCCCTTATGAAAAGACCTAATGTAATTGGGTAATCATTGAATACAGGCAGTAAGAGAATCTACTCAAGAGAATCTACACTGGTCCCCAAGTAAATTATTCTCATAATTAAAAGTATGAGGAAAGTTCAGCATACTGTAATATTATCCTAGTTTACACTTTGTGCATTTTTACAGTAGTGTAAATGAATGATTTTGTTCTGATTAGCATTTCAGGGATTTGTATTTGTACAGTCAAGTTTCATTTTTTGTGCTGAACCTTTTGCTTTGTATGTTAATGTAAACATAGCGAGATGAGCCTTTTGTATTATATTTTCATGAAGCTGACATAAATTTTTATTCAGGCTTGGACCCAAATGTGCATCTCGGCTTTTCCCTGGGCAGAGTTCCCATGCAGCAAACCCCAGCACGCTGCCTGAAGAGCAGACTTACCAGGCAGCTCTCCTGTGTCCAATCTAAGGGACATTTAAGCAGGGAGAAATGACAAATGGGAAGGACTCCACACAAAGTACTTTAGACTTCTTGCTTTTAAACAGTAACTACCAAATACTGCTAATTATTTTTGTTCTAATAATTCCTCTATTTAAAAAGTCAAAACTACAAAAGTGAGTACTTTGCAGAAATGTATCTTTAGACTCGCATGTAAATTTTCTGTGTGTCTGAACAGGAAATATGGGCCTGGGTAGAAGTGCTGCTTTATTCTGGACAATGGTTTTGTTACAAGTGCTGCTCCTGAGGATAACATGGCTCATTAGAGAGAGGTCATAGATTTGAGACTCAGATAGATATTTACTATATTAGTAAGCTAAAAATACATCAACATGAGCTCAATTGCCTCTATAGTTTTTTTGGTTGGTTGGTTTTTGTTTTGTTTTTCTTGGAGTGCTCTGTACTTATTTTAAAGATCTACATTTAGAAAAGAGCATTTCTAAGAAAAATGAGTCTGTGACATGATACAAAGCAGAAGCATTTTTAACAGATTCTGATTTTTTTCAGACAGAAATATCTTTATTGGAAGTTAATTTGTTTTTGGTCTAACATTTGTTGGACACATGTCCTCAACAGTGTGAACTGTTTAAGTTAAAACCTTAGCAGATGAACCAAATGGACTGACGAACCATGTCTGAGCTTCTCCATCAGCAAAGAAAATGTCTGGGGACCAGGAATCAAAGTGACCATTTGGTGAGGAATGTGCTATGTAAATAAAACAAGTCTTCATCAATGTGAGTCCAGAACCTTTGAAGGTTCTTGTGGGTAAAACCACTAGCAAATCCTTTTGCCAATAACTGAATTGATTAGGTGGCTGCTCTGTGTTACTATGAAAGTGTTAATGTGAGATGTATTTACTACTAATTATTTTTTAATGTGCTAAAACATTAAGCTTCATGTCTTCTGTGTGCTGATGCACATTCTGTGATAGCCCTTATTCCAAGCCTACATGACAGGGGGGGGATTTAATGACAAACAACCAATAAAAAACCTTTGCTGAGAAATCTGCTTAGTGAAATTTGCTTCTGTGACTGATAAATGACAATATTAAACACTTGTATTGTTACTTTCATCCCTGTGAACTTCATATAAGCCAATAATGTGCTGCCTTGTGGGATGCAGAGGGAGCTTGAAAGAAGACTTATGGAGAAGCTAATTATTTTGGTAATATTGTGCTTAATGATAATACTGAAATATTACTTTTAAATAAAATCAATCATTTCAGCAAGTAGGTTGAAGAGTAGCAGGGTGGGAGAGCAAAACTAAAAGCTGGAAACTGCTGTAAGGTAGGATTTAGGTTTTGTTTCCGTCATTTTTCAAAACTGGTATCAAAAAAGCTTTTACGGGATGAAGCGCTGCCCCTTGCTGGTGCTGCCCCTGCTGCGCCCCAGAGCGGCCGTGACCGAGGGGCAGCACGGCTGGGCGAGGGCGCCCAGTGCTTCCCTCCCTCCGCTCGCACCCAGCCCCGCTCAGCAGGGCACGGGCACCCACTGCGTCTTGCAAACACCTGGTAAGTTGCAGAATTCCACCTTATACTGTGGTCACTGCACTAGAAGGGTTGTTTTCCCTTCTACTATATACAAGAACATATATACAAGCATATATATTATTGAGGGAGCTATTTTCACCTTAAAAAAAAAGATTTGTTCTTTTCCATGTTTCCAGTTCTCGTTATTCCCTCAGATGAACCAGTGCTTGCCTTATGTCTCCCTTTTTATTGTAGCGTTTTTACAGTATAGAACCTATGCATTTTTTTCCATTTAAACAAGGATCAGACTTTCCCAAAAGCTGTTAGAATTCCCTATGAAAAGCAGTTTCACTTGTACATACATTCCCAAAATCCACCTGCATCTGGGGCAGACAATTCTTCATATTTCCCATGAAGACAGGCATTTTTATTCAAAAAAGGACAAAGCCTTTAGTTGTTGGTGCTGCTCAGGTGGTCATAGCTACTGCAAGGGGAACAAAGACTTTGGAGACTTTATCCACAGCCCTTCCTTGGAAACGCCTGACTACAACAAAAGATAACAATAATTAGGTAGTTTTACCTCGTTTTTCCCAACTTATCTGACAAATCCCAGAAAGCATCTGCTCCTTCGATCCTGAATTTCCTTTGCTTGAATAATCTAGAATTACATGTAGAATTACATCCCACTTGGATGCAGCCCTGTGCCACGTGCTCTAGGTGGCCCTGCGTGTGCAGGGGGGTTGGACTAGATGACCTCTA
>JAWLRI010000837.1:7310174-7346747 GCA_034781795.1 Crypturellus tataupa | reverse complement strand
AGCGGAGCGGGGCCGGTGCCTGGGCCGGGGCCGGTGCCTGGGCCGGGGCCGGAGCTGGGTCGGGGCCGCCCCGCTCAGCTCCTCTCCCCGCCCCGCGGCCGCCCCCCAAACTCCGTTTCTTGCTTTCCAGCCTGTCCGCGCGGTTAGGGCGAGGGAGGGAGATCTCCCGGCCCCGAACGCAGCTGGAGTTTCTGGAGTGCTGAAGTTGCATCAGTGTGAAACAGCGGAGAGCGGAGTGACCTCCCTCTGCAGCTTTGCATTTTCACAGAATGGGGCATAAAACTGGTGTCAGGATGGACAATGACCTCCAGACACAACCGTTCTGAATTCTGTGTTCTGGTGTCCTGAGGGGTTTCTCCTTCCCTTCTCTCTGGGCACCCTTCAGGCCAAACAGGAGAGAGGATGATCTCTACATCTGGCGCAGCATCCAAATGAGGTGTGGGCAGATATCCAGACTCAGGAGATTTGTCGCTTAAGGTTGGTGTGTTATTTTTATCAAGAGCATCTTTGCCACTGGTCCCTTATGAAATATTTCAGCATGTTCTTATATATAGATTGTATATATATGAAGAGCATGAATGAATGCTGCATGTTTTTGAATAACATGAACATCAAGTCTCCGCGCATCCTGACCATGAAAAACAGGTTCCTTGAAAGCAGAACTCAAGTCTGGTTTCCTCCTTGCTTTTGTCTCCAGGCTCCTAAGCTCCCTCACCGTGGAGATCTCATGTAGTCGCAGGTCTCCATCAACACACCACAAACGATACTCCCAGTGGGCCACAGAAGACATGTACAGTGTTAATTTGTAGCTAAATTTGCTTATTGGCTACTTGTTCATCTCGGGCTGCCCCTTCCAGAGGAGAACTGGTTGCCTCTGGTGTAGAACTACACTGTCTGCGGGTGAGGGGGAACGGTGGGTGGTATTTACCTTGAATTTAGCAAAGGCCTCACTATCTCCCAGTTTCCCACCCATTTTGTCTCCCACAGAATCCAGGTTAGGTGTGGATGGGGCCAACCAGCTGGTTGGGGAGGGGGCTGCGAGGGAGCATTAATGGCCCTCTTGGCCTGGAGACCCGTCACAAGGACAGTACTGCTGGGTCCAGGCCAGGACCAACCCCGCACCCAGCGAGTGGCCCCTCAGCGACTGAAGGCCATGGGCAAGGAGCGAGTTCAGCAAAGGCCACAGAGACAGTCGGGGCTGCAGCACTTGCCCTGTGGCGGAGGCTGGGGGATCTGGCCTTGTCCAGCCGGGGCAGAGACAGCGCTGGGGGCACCTGAGAGCAGCCCCCAGCCCCTGTGGCAGCTCCTCGCAGAGCTGCGTGGCAGGAGGACAAGGGACCGCGGGCATCTACGGCAACACGTAAGCTCAGACTGGATGCGGGGAGCAGCTTTTCCCCATGCGGAGCGTCGGGCAGTGGGTGCCCAGGGGCTGTGCAGGCCCCATCCCCAAAGGGTCTCAATCCCTGGCTGACTGAAGCCCTGAGGTGCTGAGAGCTCAGAGGTGACACTGCTGCAAGCAGGAGGATGGGACCAGGGGCCCCCGGAGGTCTCTCCCACCCTGACTTCTCCTGTTATCCCGTTTGCACGAGGCTGTGAAATTCTGCTCCTTAAAGTCACTGAGATTTGCTGAAGGCCATCTGGGGATAGGAGTGAACTGATGGGTGAAGAGAGCATCAGAAAGGCACCCTTGGCGCGTGCACCGTGAGTCCTTGGGCAGCCAGGCTGAAGGACGGGGTTGCTCAGCTCAGGCGCCACACGTGCTGGCTGCAGCAATTGGGGTTCAAAGATGATGCCGATTCCACGCGCAGTCACACTGCACGTGGCCCACAGCCTCTCTGATGTCCTGCTCCGGCTGCAGGGATTTCCACATGGATCCGAGTTGCAAAAGCAACTTGTTCACCACCACCCTCCGCACTGTCTCAGGGCAATGGACCGCTGGCAATCTCGTCAAGGCAAGTTTCGGGCGTGCAGCTCTCCATGGGGTTAACCTAGGTATTCCATGAAGATACTGTCACTGATGGGGAACTACTTGCATGATGGGTCAAGGCCACGCGCCCCATGGCCAGTTCTGGGAATCTGAACTCGGAGCATCCATTGCCATTAGGATCTTGGAAGCAAAATGAAGATGCTGCATTTTTTATTTATTTTCTTCCTTGGCTAAACTGCCTATGTTGTTCACAGTAAGTGAAAAATAAACACAGTGCCAACACATTTGCTCATCTGAATGCACAGTTTATTTCAAATAACTGTCTTTAAATATGAAAATTCTATAAATTATGACCATATATAGACAGATCTCTTTATTTAAATGATTATTTTCCCTGTGGTTTCACATAATTGACTGTTTTATAGGATTGCATCATTCTATATAAATATCAGTTTACAGATCCTCAACAGACTGTGGTCTTGCACAGTTAATTTATGACCAAAGACTGCTTTTTTTTTTAAATAAGTCTATATTAAATCAAAACACCTGATTTACTGTACATACATAATACAGCAAACAAACACCCTTTTGTGCCACTAAGGTAGGCTCTTAATGCAAATTCTATAAACAGGTACAAAATATTTACAAATAAGCATATTCTAATTATTTTAAACAATCCCTTTCTAGTCAAGCAAAGCTGTATGACCATTTACCTCTCTTGTAAACATTTATTTTATTATTAACTTACATATGTTGTTTTCCCTAATTTTTGGATTAACATATTTTGCAGAAATTTACAGCAGCAGAAATTCCTCACTAATATTAAGTTAGTTTTATTGTCTTACCCTACAGAATCCTGTAGAAACATTTACAGAAAAACAGAGTACAAACATTTACAGAGTACATACTTACATTTGTAGAGTACAATGCATACAGAGTAGAAACATTCACAGAAAAACATAGTTTTTCCTTAGAACAGTCCATCTTACAGGATTACAATTACATGGTAGCTATGTCCTTCCAATATTACATATTTCAGCATATGCTTATATCCTTCCAAAACAGGTAGGTCATAAAGAACAGTTTTGACTATAAATACACAGTTTTTATCAGCCCTTTTATGTACAATGAAAGACAAATTATTATACTATAAAGTAATAATACTTACATTTCAGTATGCTTGAATGATAGCCTCACTTCTTTAACGAAGTTTACAGTATAAAAAACTACAGGTACCAGTTACCTACCACAGTATTTTTCATCTCTTTTAGATTTTTGTGGAATATTCAGTAATACAAGCATTGCTTGTTTTGTTTAAAATATATTATTTTAAAATATCAATATATTGTCCTTCCAGTTACAAAAATATAATCTACAGAAATTTTATTTAATTAAAAAGCATATCAAAAATATGGATCAGCATTCTAGACTGCATGTGAAACTATTAAAATAGAAATAAATTCTATATAATCATTTAAAAATACTACCTTCTGGCTCAGCGAGCCTTGGGATTTTGCATGACGAAGTCAAAGCTTAGTTGGAAATTTAATGGCCAGGGGTGAGTTCTGGCTACTACTACTAGTACAGTTACTAGCGTGGCCAAGGAGGAGCTGCAGGAAAATGTCTGCAGTCTTTAAGCTCAAGGAATAAAGCTTACGCACAAGCTCAAAGCTCAAGCTCAAAGGATAAAAAAGTTCCACGGTGACCAAAGGAACATTTGGAAAACACCCCAAGGGGAAGGTAATCTAGCAAAGGGCAGGAAGTATTTCCCACCTATTCCGCTCAGATGCAGAGGAATTATCAGTTCTGTAGAGCACAGCCTTGAACCAGCAAGGTGCCTCCTTGGACCGTCTTTGGTGCCTAACCCTGGAGCAGCCCAATGGTTGCGTTGAGCTTGGGACAGGCACAGGGACCTTCCAGGTACAGTGCGGGTGTGCGCTGGGCGGCAGGGATGGGCATTATGATCTGCTAAATGAGGAAAACTGGAGAAACAGAACACGAAGCGGTGAAACACATTTGTTTTCTGCTCAGTCTTCTAAGGAAATATAACTAGAGCTACCATTTATCCCTTTCAGCAATTCTGGCGGGCAGGAGCCTAACCCAGTGCTTGCTCAGGTCAGCAGAAAGCCACCTCTAACACTATATTGCTTTGCAGTCATTTACCTTTGATAATTGTGGGAAGCTTTTTTTTTTTCCTTTTTTCTTCTAGGAAGAACAATGATGAACTCACATATTTAATACAAAAACTCAAATGCTTATTTGCCGTAGGATACTAACTTCATTAAGACTAACCGAATTGTACCAGTTTATAGCAGCACAAGACCAGGCTCAAAACATTTCACACGTTTCTGCCTGCCCAGTGACTCTCTTGACATCTTAGTGCCACAGGCTGTCACAGCTCTGACTCTTTATCACCCTCATCTAGGTAGTACTCATCGTCGGTGGTTGTATCGGTGTCCGAGTCCGAGTACGTGGCTGGCTCCCCCTGGCAGATCTCTGTCGACTCTCTGGGAGATGAAGCCGCTGATGATATTTTGCTCCCAGCAGAGCTCGAGCTCCAAAGCTCAGGTCTGCTTAGAGAAGGGCTCTCCCCGTCTCTGAGGGAGCCAGGGTTATTTAGAAGGCAAGGCCGCCACAACCGCCCTTCCGTGAGCGACCTCTTGATGTTTTCCAAGAAAGCCAGTTGCTGTTCCTTGCCGAATATCCCGAACTCAACAGAAGGATACATCAGGTTCCTAGCGCCGCAAGTTCTTACGTCGTCAGATGCCCAGTTTTCATTCTCATCACAGGACAGCAGCTCTGAGTAAGACTTAAATCTCTTCCCTTGCCTCCCATCCTGCGGGAGAAGGCTGCTTCCCGAGGTAGTGTGGCCCCGCGACACACACGTCCTCTCGGAAAGGTGACGCTCGCGGGCAGCTTTTGCATGACCCTTGTGCAGCTGGTCACTGCGCAGGTTGGCATTTTTTAAGCTATTAGACTCATTTTGCTGCTGACCAAATGCTCTCTGGGAAGTTGAGCTTTGCTCTGGACCTAGGTCTGACTGCGAGTAACTATTTATGAAGGGGTTTGAGTTTTTGTCAGTGAGAAGAGGCAAGGGAGGGCTGCACGCACTGCGGCTCGCTCGTCTGTCAGCATCCAGCGTGTCTGCTTTAGTGGCACGGGGGGAGAGAACTTGGCTTCTGCTTTCCAACCCAAGGCCAAGTGCTTGGGCATTCTTATTCCTTGTGGTTCTTTTATCTGGAAATAGGGCTTGGCCTGACAGACTTGGTCTGTTTTCCAATTTTACTGTGTTTTTGGGGGGACTGATTGCTTCTCCCTGGGTGTATGAACTTGTAATAGACCTCCAATTTGTGTTATCAGCAAGCAAAGAAAGATCATTTTCATTCCTATTCCTCTCAGCTGTTCCTTGCATGGGAGTATTGCCTTCAGGGTCCTGACCACGATTCTGGTTTTCATTTGCAGACTGCAGAAATGACTGACTGCCATCAGCTGAAAGCAAAGACTCAAGGGGCAGCTCAGCCTCCACAGAAGTGGCACCTCCATCATTCTGTGAAAAAATATTACTGATGTGTGGCTTTGGGGGTAAATTCTTACTTGAAAATTTTCGACTTGTTTTGTAAACAGCTGCCAGTTTATTTTTAATTGAAGGTCTATTTTTCCTTTTTTCTATATCTTTTACTTTGTCTCTTGTGCAGCCGGAGAGAAGCTGCTTACTCTCATTTTCTGCACTCTGTGTTAACTTCTGATCTTGTGTAACCCCATGGGTTCTATCTTTGCTGCCAATGTTGAGGGCCCTCTCATTGTGCCTCCGCGATTCCTGCAGACCTGAGTAATCTGTACCCATCTCAGAACCCTGCACATTTTGAGCGTCTTTAATTTTTGGATTCTTTGACTCACCTGTACCTGTGCTACCCATTTTGCCTAGCTGCAGTGATGGGTCGGCACTGGAAGCTGCGTCTTCCGCAGATGCTGTGGTCTGAGATTCTGAAAGCTTTTTGCTACGGGAAACTAAATCATTTCTGCTATTTCTTGAACTGGCAGTTCTTAACTGCAGCCCACTACATTTACTACTATACAGAGGGGTGACTTGGTGCAGATTTTCTCTTTGTTTGACTTCTGTATTACCCCTGTACCTGTCTTCAGCAGGAGGACCTGACACGTTAGAATTACTGGTCCTTCCAAGAGAACTTTTCACTCTCGTGCGGAGCAGCAGACTGTTCTGATTTTTATTTGTGTTTGCTTTGGTGGGCTGACAGCAGCTCTCAGAGCCTCCCTTTTGCACACTCTTCTTACTTACCGAGGTCGAATAGCTGAGATCCTCTACAGGTACGTCTGGTTTAGGAGGGGTGGGTAAGGTGGACACAGATGGAGTAGCTGTTTGCAAAATTTTGTTTTCTTTTAGACACTTTTCTGTAGTTCGATTGCTTGAAGCACCAGAACTGCCCTTACCTGCCTTACCCACCGTTGCAGTGGGTCGTGGACCACCAAAAGAAATGTCTGCTGTTCTCGTGTCAGGAAGTGCACTTTTTGCTAATGCAAGAACTGGAGAAGCATCTTTCCTAACATGTCCTGCACCTACGGCCTGAGAAGCACATCCTGTCTCAGAGCTAGGGGGCAGGGGGGAACTCCTGTCTTTACTGTCAGCAGCAGTTTCTAAATTCTGAGGTGCGACCGTAGCTGAAGATCCTTGGTCAGAAGGGTATGATGGCATCTCTTTTTCCAAAGTATTAGGGAAAAATACATTTGCTAAACTCACACGACCTTCATTTTTCTTTTTATGTATTCTTGGTGACTGAGAATTTGCTTTGGGAAGAGGCAACTCTGTATCCTCTGGATTATCCCTAAAGAGGGTACAAAATGTCCTAGAATGCCTCCGTGGTAACGTGTAATAGATTGAAACTAGTTCATGATATTTGACATGATCTTCATCAACACAAACTGTAAACGTGCTCGTAGTTTTGTATTTCTGCAAACCACTTCCCCTTTCCTTACAGTCTGAAAACTCAGAGTATGCTCCTCTGCTCAGATCGCTACAACTATCTGTCAGTCCAGCTGAGGTACTACTACTTACTGAATCATTACGACTTCTGGTGAAAGGATAATCTTTTTCTTGGATACCTGAAACAGCACTTAATGGCGCTGCTGTTAAGGAATGTTTTGAGTCTGAACAAGAAAAACTTCTCTGATTAGAACAAAAGGCATCAGTTCTATTCGGCATTTCCATCCTTAAACGCTCCTGAGTGCTTCTTCTGCTCTCTCTAGGGAATGAGATGGCTGTATCTGACATGATGCTGCCAGCAATGCTAGCTGATTTTCTAGGTAAGGTATAATAGATAACAAGAGGGTCAGAAGATTTGGGGTTGTTTCTGCTAGGGGAGCCAGTAATGCTGCAGCTACTGGTGTATCTCAGTGAGCTGTCTTGCTTGTTAGGCCTTTCAATACAAGGTGAATTATTCCTTAGGTTTCCATTTTCTTTTTCAAGGCAAAAATAATTTAAACCATGTTCAGAGGTCTTAGGGTCTCTAAAATTATGTGTATAAACATTTCCAGAGCTTTCATTTTGTGGACTAGTGAATTGTCTATTGCACTCCCTAGTTATTAAAGTGCTTGGATCTTGTGATGTTCTCTGTGAAATCTTTTTGGTAGCATCCGTTCTGCTCACTTGAGTTGTTTTTCCACCTTCTGCTTGAGATTCAGTAACTGTGCAAGTTCCTGAAGAGTTAGTTAGTGTTTCTGAACATATTAAATTGTCTTTACGAGAAACTGCTTGTGAAGAGCTTTGTGAGGAACTAGATGAACACTGAGGACTGAGCACCATGCCTTGATGGCTCACTAGTTTTTCAGTGGATGGAGCAGAATCAACATCCACAGAAGATCCTCCTTTTGCAGTAACTTGGTTAACTATTTCCGTACTCTGACTATCCACTTGGATGCTTTTTGTTGCATAACGCAGATTATGTTCCCATGGCTTCTGGCTTGGAAGGAAAGATTCCTTTCTGCTCTCATCAGCTGGCAAAACACAGGGCGGCTGACTGAACCCCCTGCTGGGTGGGAGGTCATTTCCCTTCATTTGCACCTTTCTTTTATTATTGTTTGATGTATCTGTTTTTGCAGCCTCTCTTCTGGCAGTGACTTGGGGCTGTCCCTTTGATCTCAGTGGGTTAAAGAGAGATGAACTGCTTGGCAGGATGGCAGAAGCAGAGTTACTGCATGGAAAACTCTGGGTGTTGGTGTAGTTTGTATCTGCTTGTTGAGAAACTGACAGTAAAGTCATGTCTTTAACAGCTACTTCATCCAGCAGATTCTTATCTTCGACATTGTCTAGTTGCTCCAAGCCCATCTCCGAACTTCTCTGACTAACGACGACTGAACTGCTGTTCTGTCCTGGAGCTTTTGGTTGGTCCCTTAAATCAGGAAAGACTGGCTCATCACTTCTGGTGAAACATGAAGAAACTGGAGAGTTACAGCTCAGCCAAGGCTGGCAGCTTTCAGTGAATTCTGAAAACGTTCTGTTACTTATACTTCTTGTTATCTTTTTGATGCTCATGTTCTCTGGAGAATACCTATGGAAATCACTTTGCAGGCGCTGTGTGGCATACTTGGCATTCTTTGTATGCGTCCACTGACGGTCGTTTAAGTTAGCCATAACCACTTCAAAGTTGGCATCAGGAGAAACGAACACTGCGTCACTGTGGTACGGAGGTATATCAGCCCAAAAAGGATAGTTATCTTTTTTCCCATAGGGAGAATTTTTTTGGTTTATATACAACTTGCCATGAGAAGAAGTATCTCTATAGCAGGACCTAGAGAGATTATTTTCCGAATTGTATAATGGATAATTTTCCCAGTTATCAAAGGACAATGGAGAAGCAGCTTTGTCAGGACAACTCACTCTGCTGAAACAATTACTACTTGAAAGAGATCTTCTGTAGTGGTGTTTCGAATGGTAACAAGCATATTTCCTACCTTCCTGCAAAGGGCTGGGATATCTGCCGTGGTCTGTTGCATGGAACTCCAGCAGGGATTGGGTTCGAAACATTTTTTCTTGAGCTGATGTTTGAGCTGCAGAGTCTGGCGTATTGTTCCAGACGATAGAAGAGAGAGGAGTTCTCTTTGGATTTTGTCGACCAAACCTTGGTATAAAACCATCGTTGCTCTCCCTTGCCAAGGGATGCTGTAAAGCAGATGCTGATAGCTGCTCCGAAGAGACTGAGGATGAGCACCTCCGAAGGGAACATACAGAGTAACTCCTGCCAGCAGTATCCCTGTTCATGTAATATTTGTGCCTAAACCCACTGTTCTGCGTTATTGAAGGAGGATACAAACTACCTTCTGAAGATTGTCCATATGAAATAGAAGACAGCCTGCTGCTTAGTAGGTGAGGATTTCCATCAACCGGATCACCATATTTGTAATCATCTTTAAAGGCTGCCTGGTGCCAATTTATGTAAGCACTTTGTAATTTCCTGGGCCTGATGAAAATCTTGTGTTCCTCTTTGGCTCTGATTGTTCTCAGCCCATCTGGAAAAAATGCACTAGGCAGGTCGCTCCAGGCGGCTCCGCGCTGCCCTCGCACCGTAGCCGGCCTCTCGGAAGCACCAAAGGCTTTGCTGGATGGCACATTTGCACTGTTAGGAGGAACTGTCTTGTCCAAAGGATCCTGGGCTTGTTCCTGGGCCAGCTGGTCATCCAGATCATCTAGAACTGCACAGGAAAAAATGACACATCCTTGGTTTTGTTTTCCTTAATAACCTTCTCACTATTTATGATAAAAAGTTTAATGTGCTATGTTAATAATTATGACTGGTTGTGAAAGGAGTCGGCTTCTCAGCATTCACAGCCCTTCCCAAACCACACGTGCTTCCTCCACAGGGCCTTTCAGTGGTCACCCATCATGACTACAAGGGAAAAAATGTACTGCTCCATGACATTAGAACTGTTCTTTAAGTAAATGCTAACCTCCTGCTATTTAAAAGAACACAACAATCTGATGTCTGAATTCATACTTGCCAGCCAAACACAGCAGGAAAACCTTCCAAAATTCCATTTTGTAAGACAAAAAATTCCAGAAAATGATTCAATACGCTCGTATGCACATTCCTTTTCTGCAGGTCCCCAGAGCACAATTAAGATGTAATTAAGATGTAAGGCAGCACAGAATTCTGCATGCCCTCCAACTATTCAGTATATTCAGTATATCCCTGGCATGCCCACTGTTTGCTTCATTCAGAAAACAAGTTATTGACTGAGTAGTTGCTTCTTACTTACTCTGAATTACTAGAAAAATGGCATTTTCTTCATTAAGAAGAAAAGGGATAATGAAATAATAAGAACCTGTGATTCCTATCAGCAACAAGGCCATATTTATAGACTAGTTTGATTATTTGGAATTACGCATCACACACATGAGCTAGCCAAGCTAATTAGCCACAAGTTTAAGTAATAATAATATATTTAAAGTATTTTTATTAGGAAAAAAAAGAGTGATTGTGAATTGCATTTGTATATTTTGAGAAAAACACACATAAGATTAAATCACAAACGGATTTGGCTATTTTGCTACAGCATTTTCTAACTAATTTAAGCAAAAAAAAAATCACTGAACAGTCAGCACAGATCTGTGCAAACTGTAAAGGACCATTAAGAAAGTACTGTTAAACATGTAGAATTGGAATAAAAATGGTGCAAGGCAACTGGATTTTGGTGTTTTTCTCAGTCAGCAGGGCAGAGCGGCACTGACGTCCCAGAGCAGAGCGGGGCCCACGCGGGCGCAGAGCAGCCCTCGGCCCCGCTGCCTCGCGGCGCTCCCAGCCCCACTGCCACCTCCCGCGGCAGCTCTGCGTGCCAGGAAGCAGGGCTCAGGGCCAGGCTTTCGCACTGCTCTGCGGGAGATTGTGGAAGAACGTAATCTTGCTCTCGCTTCCATGCAGTAAGAGAAAATGAACCAGCAGCTCAGTGCTAGACTCTATTGCAGCTCCCAGAAAGAAAACCAAAGGCCATAAAGCACAGGATCACAGAAACACAGGAGGGTTGAGGTTGGAAGGGACCTCTAGAGATCATCCAGTCCAACCCCCTGCTCCAGCAGGGACACCCAGAGCACGGGGCACAGGGTGGCATCCAGGCAGGTTTGGAAGATCTCCAGAGAAGGAGACTCCACAGCCTCCCTGGGCAGCCTGTTCAGGGCTCTGTCACCCTCACAGGAAAGAAGTTCTTCCTCACATGGAGATGGAACTTCCTGTGTTTATATCCATTCCCCCTTGTTCTGTCACTGGCCACCACCGAGAAGAATTTTCCCCATCTTCTTTATATTCTCCCTTCTTGTTTCTGTAACTTTACAGTGTATAAACCTGGGCCCAGCAATGCATCAACAAGTATCAAAATCACACATACAGGAAACTGCAATGAAATTCTTCTCACATGACTTTATATGTCTACCTCTAAAGACGTAATATGGACTCCTGTTACAGTAAGTGAAAAGAAATATACACTTTCAAGATGTTACTCTTCTGAACTGGATCAGGATGAGATGAAACTCTGACACATTTTAATCTCAAGGTCAGAAAAAACAAAGCCAGAGAAAAAGCAGGCCTTACACTAGAAAGTAATAGGTTCTATCTTTACAGTCTGTGCTTTTGCAGAAAATTCTGTCTGCCACCCATCACCACAGTCACCGCTGGTAACGACAGCGACAGAGCAAAGCAAGTAACAGACTCACCACGGAGGAACTCCTTCTCCAGCTGTTCATTCCACTCCTGTAGAGTATTTTCCATCAATTCATCTTGGCTCGCATCGAAAGAATGACAAGTTGGTTCAGCTGACGTTGGGGAATTATATGTTTCTGCCTGTTAAAACGTTCATGACAACATGATTTTAGTTCTACATAGTAAAAACTGCAGAGGTCAATAAACTCCTGTGGGTCCAGAATTCTTTTTAAAATTAAATACTGTACTGCTAAATTCTAAAGCCATGGATTTCTAAAATTACATGTGCCTCTCTTACTGATATATAAGTTCTTAACTGATGTAAAAGGAGATATGCTCATTGTATACTCGTATCATAGCATGCTTTAGATATATTAATTATGAGCTTATAATAAGGGATGTACTTACCCTTTTTTCTCCATGTACATCATTATTGCATAACATCTCTTAATTTTTCTAATCAATTTTTTTCACCATCACATTTTAAAATTCACACTAAACTTCACACCAACAGAGATTAATAATCAAATAGCACAGCTGGTTTTCATATTGTAATATTTTATCTTTTCAAGGCTAATCAATTATACTGTTTAACTACTAAACCTAAGACTCATTAGTACTGGTTTAAATACACTTTTTTATTTTTAAGAAAGAAAAAAATATTATGTTGGTATGTCTCCACTGATGTGAAAAGGTCACCACTTTCTGACTGGTACTACAAATACTCATTTGGGCCATTTCCGAGCCCTTTGTGGAGCAAAACATGGAAAATAATTTCATGGTGGGAGGCACAACAGCACCTCGGGGAACTGAAATAAATTACCTTTATCAGTGGGGGAAAAAAATCTTCTTATTTCCTATCAGTCTAAGTTTAGTTTATGTAATAATATTTCCCTCGGGTCACATTTTCACATAGCAAAACTGCAGAAGACTGCTTAATTCTGATTTATGAAAACTGAGAACCTTTCCTTTTCCTTTCATTAAGAAAAAATCCTGACTGCTTTAGCTCTTATTTTTCATAGTGCTTATTATAACAGTCTACCCGACTCTGAATCCTGATACGATCTTTGTCCCAGTCATATATAAATATACATAATCCCTTTGGTTTTGAAGTATGACAGTAAAAGATGGGCAATTTACCTTCTCTATACCTTTGATTATATACTGTGCATCTTTTAGTCCCCTCTATGGTTATACCATACAATAAAAGAGGACAGAATGTATGTGCACAATAAAGTAATTAAAATAATAACATATATCACCCTTGGAGGATATTTGTTTATTTTAACAGACTACACTTGAATTACATCAGAAATAAATGTGTTGTTTTATGCCTCAATTGAGTTTGTACTTATAATACACAACATTCAGCCAAAAAATAATTTCCTACTGCCCAAAACCCACTTGGAGTTTACCCTGGCAAGGGATGTCAAGGATAGCAAGAGGGGCTTCTTTAAATGAGTATCAGCAAGAAAAAGAAGATTGTGGAGAATGTGAGCCAACTGCTGAATGAGTAACAGAAGAGACGGAGAAGACAGATATACTGAAGGCTTTGGTCTTTGCTTCAGTCTTTACTGCTAAGATCAGCCCTCAGGAAATCCCAGGCCCTGGAGACCAGGGAGAAAGTCTGAAAAGGGAAGACTTCCCCTACATACAGGAGAGTCAGGTTAGAGATCATTAAGCCAACTGAACACCCACAAGTTCCTGGGCCCTGGCAGAGATGCACCCACAAGGGCTGAGGGAGCTGAGCGATGACACTAGTTACTCTCTATCATCTGTGAAATGACACGGAGAACAGAGGAGGTGCCTGAGCACCGAGCAAAAGCAAAGGTCACTCAGGTCTTCAAGAAGGGTCAGGGAACTCCAGGCCAGTCAGGGAACCTCCATGCACAGAAAGGTGATGGAGCAGCTCATCCCGGATGTCATCTGTGTGCAGGTGAAAGGCAAGAAGATAAACAGGAGTAGCCAGTATGAATTCGCCAAAGGAAATCACGCTTAACCAGCCTGGTAGCTCTCTATGATGGGATATCTAGGTGAGTACATGAGGGGAGAGCAGTGGATGTTGCCTGCCTTGACTTCAGTAACGCTTTTGACACT
Organism: Crypturellus tataupa; assembly: GCA_034781795.1. Taxonomy (NCBI): domain Eukaryota; kingdom Metazoa; phylum Chordata; class Aves; order Tinamiformes; family Tinamidae; genus Crypturellus; species Crypturellus tataupa. The sequence continues at coordinate 7,333,022 of JAWLRI010000837.1, read as the reverse complement.
GTCTCCCTTGACACCCTCATAAGCAAGCTCGGAAGTGTGGGTTAGATGAATGGACAGTGAGGTGGGTTGAAAACTGGCTGGATGGCAGAGCTCAGAAGATTGTGAACAATGTGGGTCAAGTCTAGTTGGAGACCTGTAGTTAGTGGTGTTCTGCAGGGGTCAATACTGGGTTCAGTCTTGCTCAATTTTCTTATCAATGACCTGGATGAGGGGGTAGAGTGCCCCCTCAGCACGTTTGCGGGTGATACAAAACCGGGAGGAGCGGCTGATACCCAGAGGGCTGCGCTGCCATCCAGAGGGACCTGGACAGGCTGGACGGAAAGACAGAAGGAACCTCATGAGGTTCAACAGAGGCAAGTGCAGGATCTTGCCCCTAAGGAGAAATAACCCCATACACTCGTACAGGCTGGGGGTTGACTGCTGGAGAGCAGCTCTGCAGAGGACCTGGAATCTTGGTGAACAACAAGGTGACTATGAGGCAGCAGTGTGCCCTTATGGCCAAGAAGGCCAATGGTGCCCTGGGGTAGATTAAAAGCATTGCTGGCAGGTTGAGGTGGGTGATTCTGTCCCTCTGCTCAGCCCTCGTGAGGCTGCACCTCGGGTGCTGGGTCGAGTGCTGGGCTCCCCAGTATAAGAGAGACATGGAGCGAGTCCAGGGCTACAAAGATGATTAAAACACTGGAGCATCTCTCACATGAGCAAAGGCTGAGAGAACCAGGACTCTTCAGCCTGGAGACGACTGAGGGGAGGTATACCAGTGCATTTAAAATTCCAAAGGCAGGGTGTCAAGGACATGGAGCCAGAGCTGAAAGTGTCCCTGCTTGAGCAGGAGGATTGGACTAGATGATCTCCAGAGGCCCTCTCCAACCTCGATCCTTCTGTGACTCTGTCTCAACTGTACTCTGACACGAGCCGAGCTGTCAGAGCATGCAGAATTCTGAGCATGGAGGAGGCCCTAGATCACTACCTGTCCAAGTCTACTGCTCTTTACAAATGAAAGTAAAAAAAGGAAATTCATTCTCTATTCAAAGTAATTTTTTTTTTATCTTTTTGTACTTTGGTTAAAATTTCCAAAATATGTGATGGTTTTGGCCTACAAAAATTATCCGTTCAATATCTTCATCATTAAGAGAGAACTGAAATCTGTTCAGAGCTACACTTAGATGCATATAGTTCCTATTGAATCCAACATATTCATAACACAGATATTATACTTATCTTTTAAACTGAAAACTACAATAATATTATTTAAACAGACATTGCATCAACAGCCTAAAAACAGAGCCTAGTTTTCAAAAATTCTGTGGGTTAAACATACACGACAACAAAGTTGCCAAGCTACTTACTGCTGCCATTTCTTCCACTTCTGGAGATGTGCTAGCAGAACAGTCACATCTGTAGGCAGAAGGATTTAAATAATAAAATTATGATAAAATTTTACCAAGTAGTAAAAATCTCCTATAATAACTCCCGAGAAGCATCTGAAAAGACTATTTTATGTGAAGAAGCCAATCTCCTCCTAACCAACGCCAGAGGAACTTCCCATTCATTTTGTTGGCCTTGCACATAATGTTCAGGATTGCCCAGCCAGGACTGAACTCGCTCTAATGACAGATACTCCAGTGTCTGCAATACCCATAAAGTAATTGTTTAAATCCAGCATTACAATAAGACATTATTGCTTCTTTTATTTTTCCAACAACAGTAACTTGCAAAGTACTGTGAATAATTTAAGCTCATGACTTATAAATCTGTAAATGGCCAGGATTTGAAATACTACTGCTCTTCCTCTCCTTCATCACCCTACTGCACTCAGAGTTGTGCTCTGCCCCTACAGAGGAGGAGGGACAGTTGGCAGATTTATTTTGATATGAACTTCGCAATTGCTACAGCCATCCCAAACAGTCCTTAGCAACCTTTAGCACTTAAGAGAAGGCTTTTAATTTTCCGAAACTGTACAGTACTGCAATGGTTTGGCAGAAAATTGGCTGGAGAGTGTTTCTGAGCAATGTACTTTTTAGAATGAGCTGAGAAACACAGAATATAAGAGCTCTTTCATACATATAAATAATAATCTAAAGAAAAAAAATCAGTTGATTCACCAAGTCTATTCTAGTCTGCAACCCCTGGTTTAGAAATAAATGAAGCCAGTCCCTTGAAACTCCCGCAGGAAATCTCGCTTGGCCTGTGCCTGCTGCCAGTTCTTCCCTGTCTCAGACACCTTTTTTCCCAGGAAGTTGACTCTTGGAGGAAAGCCGGGTAGGGAAAGATGGTTCTGCTCATTCCTGTTTCTCTGAGTCTTTTTGAATGACCTTGTTCTTAGGCTCTTAAAACCCTCCTATGCTCGGGCAGCCTGTTTCATTGAGCACGGTAACAAGTACAAACCGGCTGGCTGGCAGGTTGGCTGTGGCCAAGCCTCTCCTCCCCAAGTGCTTTGTCATTTGTTTGCAATGTGCTCGCAGGCAGGGAAGAACACTTAAAAGGTGCAATTTGTTTTTGCTTCTGTAATTGTGAACTTTAAAACCAAAATTCCCCTCCGACACAGGGGTCCAAAGAGGCTGGTGCAAACAAGCCCGCGGAGCTTGGTGGGCTTTTAAACAAGCCACAGCACTGGAATCCACACTTATCCACACTTCCTAGATTTTGTTGTCAACATTCAATAGGAAGAGTCATTAATTCAGTGGCTTACTGCTCTCTGTGAGCAAGGCTCACAGAATGAGAGTGCAGAGCAGCACACATCTCTTGCCTTAAACGAGAATGTTGTTGAACACAGTCTAATACTTCTATCATAATGAAGAATTAAATATATATGTTGGATTTTTTTTGCAGTCATTTCCTGCAGCCCAAGTGCAGTGAAACCCTGCAGCAAGGCAGAGGTGCTGCTGGCCGCTCTCTCCTGCAAAGTTGCTCTCCAGCTCTCCCCGTTGGATGCTGGGCTTGGGGTACAGTCAATTCCTCTGTGCAGAGAATCCCCATGAAGTTGGCATCTCAGTGAGAAATGCCTTCTAATAATCTAGGCAAAAATGAAATTTTCATTTTCACCTCTGGCATTATTCTAAATTCCTCCTGTTCTTTCAAAACATTGCATCCTCCTTTATTTTCCTCCCTGCCTTTCTTGACAAGGTTGTTTTAATCTTCTCCCCATGCCAACTTCGCCACCTCCTCATCTGTCTCATTGATTTTTTCTGAAGTTTTTCATCATTTTGAAATTAAAGTTTACTTACAGAGATTTTTAAAAAAACTTAAGGAAAAGGCAATTCAATTTCTTTTTTACTTTAGGATATTAAGCAATGTTTACACACACATATACACACTTGTAAACACTATCTACTATGCATAAACAGAGAAGGTGTCAAGTTATTGCTGAAGTTCAAAAATATTTGCCAGCAGAAATAAAACCACTACTTCCTTCAGAAAAGCAAGAAGCTACATGTTAAATAGTCTCACTTATAAACATATGTATCTATTTTATGGCAACAGAATGTGAGAATAAAAGTATGACTCCCATACTGACACTACTATTACTAAGACAAACGTACGGGTTAAAATCTGCTGCAAATTGTTATTTCTGCTGAGGCACTGGCCTTTCTCAGGCCACGGCCAAGCTGTCCCGTGCCAGACTATACTCGTGTGCTTTTATCCTGTTCTTACCGGTATTACGCAAGAAGCCGGCGCAGCAACAAACACCCGGCTCTCATTCGCTCAAAACACAAGCAAACAGCATTTCTTCCCCAGTATGAATCATCGTTACATATTAGAAAGGAATAAGAAGGGATTCGAGAACACCAAACACCTCTGATTCAGAAATCACCGAACACTGCACTAAGTTCAAACTGCAGCATTACCAACCTTTCATTAGCATCTTCTGTATCTCCACAGAGGACTATTCCCTTTTGCAGCATCCATAATTTACTCCCACATCAAACACCCCCACGGCTGAGGAAACTGTCTTTCCAGCACCGAAAGGACCCCCTAAGCGGCCCGCAGCGCCCAGCTCTGCGCCGCGGCTGCCAGCCAGGGCTCCCTGCGCGACCCGCAGCGCTGCCTCCCGCCGCGTGCCGCCAGGTCCCCAGGCAGCTCCACCTGGCGCGGGCAGCGTGTGCAGCCGGGCGCTGCGCGCAGAGCGGCAACACCTCGAGGAGGGCGGGGAGGCCGCGCCGCGCCGCGAGGCGGGACCGCGGCGCCGCGCTCGGCCCCGGACCAAGGGCACCTCGGCGCTAAGCCGCCACAGGCCTCTCTGGAGGAAGAGGGATAAATGCGTTCCCGAAAAGCCAATGAGACGGGTATGCAGAATTAAAAAATAAATAAATAAAAATAAAGGGTGAAGCAATTTTAAAATACTTAGATTCCGAAGCAAAGCCCTGGCCTTTGCTTTTGTGCCTGCTACCTTATCTTACGTCAACACATAGCGCCCTTGGGCCCTATTCCTCACTGACATTAGTGGCCCTTTCCTGTGCACTGCAGCCCCATGGTGTTGGTGACACCTTCACCATGTCTCAACCATGGGGTAAGCCAGGCCAGGCAGGAAGGGGATTACACGCATGAAGCATGTTCTGCTTCCCAGGGTTAAAACTTTGCAAGTGTTTCTTCTTTTTCCCCCAAGCTGCATTTCTGCATACTGGATTTGCTTCCAGCAAACACCACTGCAAGTTCCCTGCTTCTGTTCAGACCTCCCCGTAAATCCCTTTTGGCTTCCATATAAACACGAGGGCAATCTGCCCTGCTACCAAACCTCCGTACCAGACCGATCACTTGTTCTCCCCTTCTGTGTTTATTACAATGCCTATGATGCATTCATGATCCTAAAATGTACAGAAAAACACAGTATTTCATTAAGGTGACACACACAACAGGCGAACACGGGCTCCGTGACCAGCCTGAGCGCAGCCGCAAGCCTTAGCCCTGCGGCAGGCGCAGGAGAAGCTCCCTCCTTCCAGCCCTGCTCCGACACCGACACCGTCCCTGGCACCGACCCAGCCGAAACCAAAGCCCAGAGGAAGCACCAAGACCTGGCACGGAGCCCTGCTTGCCTGGTCGGAGCCCGTGCCTCTGGCCTGCCCTCAGGCTACGAGTGCCGGGAGCAGGAGCAGAGGAGCTGCCCGGAGCTGAAGAGCTGTGGAGAACTCGGCTCTCCCCACGCGGCAGCCATGGGCGCCGGGACCCCGGCCGCCTCCTGCCAAAGAGCAGCAGCCACGGCCAAGCCCAGGGCCCCTAACGCACCTGGAGCCCTTCCACCGGAGCACAACCCGGACAGGGGGAATTTGGCTACAGGACGTGAGCTGCGACCTGCTACTTCGTCCTTATTCTTCTGACATATTAACACGAGTCTCACCACGTGACCAGGTAAAATCTGCACCTTCCTGGTGAGCTCAAAGCTAAAAGACTGGAAAATTAATGTTTTCTAGGCAAAAACTCAGAACAATTCAGGCACTTTTTTAAAGAATGAGCAATAATATATGCTTTGACTGTCGCTCACCGTGGTTCCTTCGGAGTCTGCTGTTTCCTCGATTTTCTGAAGGAGAAAAGCCAAGCAAAAGGTGATCTGAACCCCAAAAAGGAAGCTGATGAATTCTTTTGTGCTTGAGGATTTGTGCAAGATGACATTTTAAATTCTTTATGATCTAAAAAATATTACAAAAATTTGATTTGTTTCAAGTTCTTATCAAATATCGTATTAAAAGGTACAGGAAAATTAAATCTTCACAGGCAATTTTCTGGAGGAACTCACATTCTTTGGTCCCTTGCTTTTCACTTTTGTATGAAATATAAATATTACAGCCCTGAATATGCAATAGTTTGCTGTCCTGTTATGTAATTACATAACGAATTGAGATTAAGGTTTCATAGAATTGCTTATGATGGGATTCCCTGCGCTACTCGAAGGTAACAGAGTAACTTTTTCTGCTATAAAAACAACACTTCAGTCAGGACCAAGGCACTGCATCTTTTTTTTTTTTTTTCCCATTTAAAAACCACAAGTCTGAGATAATACAGCAGCTGAAAATGCCTTATCCACTGATCCCAGGAGAAAGCAAAGTGACAGTGAGTGCCAAGCATCACTGATAATATACAGCAAGAGCCATATTGGGTCTGTCCTCCATGAAAGTAGTAATTCCTGTCACACGATGCACAACCTATGCGCAAAACACGAGCTTCCCCTGCAGCGAGCACCGCTCTGCTCGACCAAGAGCCACGTCCTGTGCACTGCAGCAGCTACCCTCCTGCTGACACTGTTTGACTCGGCAGCAGGGAGGTGGCAGCCGGAGATGTAATGACACTACTGTGGCCACCGAGGCAGGACAGAGCTCGCAGGTAGATGTAGCACCTTTTATTGCATCAACTCACAGAGTTGGAAACACCAGACAAGCCTCGAGGGACAGAAGTCCTTCTGCAGGTCTCAAACAGAAACAGCAGCTTTCAAAGCCACACAGAGCAGGAGAGAACCGCAGGGACAGGTAATGCGCCGGAAAGAGGAAAACAGCAGATAGCCATGGACTGTGGGGAACGTGGCGGGAAAAAGGGGCAAGAAACAGTTCTCTATTTTGTTTATGTCTCTGGTTTGAAATATTTTTTTCACGTTACTTTTTGGAAATCCTCTTCTTGTATATGATTCTACATACAGCTGCTGTGATACTGAAATAGGAAAAGCTTAACAAGAATGCGCAGAAATGGGACTGCAATAACAGTGTATACCCTGCAAGAAACCTGGATGGAAGTTGAACAAGAAAGTACAGATGCTATTTTTGGTAGAGACAGCATGTGCTCCTTTTGGATGGGAGCAGCACCCGTGAAATGAGATCTCCAAAAGCTGCTTCTCAGTCAGACCAGCTTTCCAGGCTCTGGGTCACCCACCCTCCTAATCAGCACCAGCTCAGCACCTTTAGCCCCATGTTATCAGGGAGGTTTCTGCCACCACAGTCAAATCTCTTTCAACTAAACCCACGTTACTAACTCCAAATGTTACTTAGGTGCTTCTATTTCCTTTAGGAAAATTAGGTAGACTAAAAGTGATTTTGTATGAAGTAAATACTACTGCTTTAATTGGAAATGAACCACTATATTTACTAAGAGAAATTGTAGGACAAGAATATCAAGAATTCTGTATTGTGACTCATAGTTATGCTTCTAACTGAATTTGCTTAAACAAACATGCTCATCTTGAAAGTACATTTTTTGACAGAACTTGGACGTGAGAAAGAACTCAATGCAATTTCAGAAACTCCTTATCTACTGAACTTGGTGACCATTATCGTGTGTGAAAGAAACTGGAAAAAAGCAACTCACTGTTTTTTTTGCTTTTCCTGAGCTGATGCTCTAGTGGTTGCTTCAGCATTCTATTGACATCAGCATTATTCTGAAATTTTTTTCTTTGTATTTCTTCAAACCATTCTCCAGTGACTCCCTGCAGCCCTGTTTCAGACGTCTTTCTCTTCAGAAGTTTTCTGAAAAGGAAAAAAAATATGTATTTTAGACTCATTTTAGTACAGATTCATTATCAGGAACTCTCCCTGTTCTTCATGTAGATGTTCACAGTAAATTTCTACAAAAAATATGATTTAAAAAAAAAAGAGATACAAGGGGTACACGGGATATTTAAGGCTGTCACACAAGAGGCAGCACACAAGAGCTCTGGGAACAGAGCTCTCCTTCTCATCGAGGAGATCGGGTCACCACCTTAACTGGACTACTCATAGGCTTATGTTACTCCCTGCCTCAAAGAGCTGCATCCTTCTTCCTTCCAAAACCCCGATAATAATTCATAAGCCTCATAAAATTAATTGAAAGCAAGATTAAGTTCAGTCAATAACCCAATTAAAAGAACTAATACTCTAATAAAGTTTTTTTTTTTTGAAATATTTATCCATTCACTTAAGCAGAAGTAGTAATAAGATAGTTCTGATTTTCAGCAAGAAGCTCTCTGGGGCACTGACAGTGGGCTGCCCACCCCACATGTTCAGTGTAGAATAATAAATGTGGAATTCAGCTCAGAGCTATTCATGTGACACGTTCAGCAAGTCTATCACATTTTCCTCTTTCCTTGCTGCAGAGTGATTTTGCCTGTGTTTAATATGTATATAACCAAGTCATAGTGGATATGAATGTTTTGCCAAGCAGATGCAAACACAGAACAAGTCATACGGATGTGGCTCGAAGTGAAGAAGTTGGTTCATACCAGATTCTATTCTTATACCAAGTGTTCACAGGAAAAAAAAAAAAAAAAGCTGTTTATCTGGACATAAAAGACTAACGCAGAGTTGCAAAAGAGTCTGGATAGTGCAGCTGACATGTAGAGTCATTTGTTTTCAAATAACGATATACAAGTCCTTAACGTGCAAATGCAGAGGTGGCAAACCCACACCCAGGGTATTCTGATGGCAACAGAGCCAGACTTTGTGCACAGCCTGCAGACATAATACCCATATTTTAACAAGGCTTTCATACAAATCTTTCATCTTAATCTATGATAAAACACATGTCCAAGAACACAGACATTCTCAGAGAACATATAATATTTCACTTATCAATTTAAATAAATATCTCTGTTTCAGACATTACTTCAGAAAACAAACTTAAATGTCTAGTCTGGAAACATGGGTAGTTCTGTCTGGAATTGATATGGACTTGATACAGACTATTCATCTGGTGGCATCTGAAGGATAGCAGGGTAAAACAGAGACATTTCTGGTAAACTGGGAACATTTCCCTTGAAGCTGGACACATGCAGCAGGGCTAGACATGTGTAATACTGCATCACGAAAGCTAAAACATGGATCACCACAGATGCTTCTGCGCTGTGGGAATGGCTAAAGCCGGCGAAGGCCGCATGCACAGGGAAAGACGCCTGGTAGGAGCGGAACAACGCGCTGCTCGCGCCAGCGGCCGGCCCCGCGCACGGCATCCGGCTCTCCAGAGGCTGGGAGCGTTCGGGAGCGGCTGCCGGGAAAACAGGCATGCGGCGCCTGGCCCAGGCCCTGGCTGCGGAGAGCCTCTCCTGTACTGCATCCCTCCCCTTCTGCAACACCCGGAATGGGCTGGTTATCTCATCCGCATAAGCTGTAAACAAGTAACTCGGAGAAAGAAGGTCCACTTTTAATCTCAGGACTGCTTGGGGATATTTCTTTTTTTTTTTTCTTTAAGAGGAAGCCATCTGTTCAACTGCACAGGGTGAAAATCACGTTTACCATAGTGCCATCTATTGGCAAAAAAAAAGAAGAAAAAAAACAAAACAAAACAGATGAGTTCCCTTCATCACTAAACTTTCAGTAGAGTTTTTACCAGGAAAGTTCTTCAAAGCATTTTCTCACTCTGGTGATTCTTACATTATTTCTCTATTAATATCTCTTTCCTTTAAATGCATGCATTCCATATAGATGAAAAAACAAAGAAAGCCCCATGACACTAACATCTCTGTTGCACGAACAACCCAGACACTGCAGACAGGTCAACAAGCTTGCACAAATGCCGGCACAGACGTTCCAGCATTTTTAAGGTCTCTCCTGGCACATATTTGGAACTAGCTGCACTCTCTATCTGTGAACGTGCTGCTAATGGACTGCGCTGTCACCTCCATCTCACGAAACAGCCTCTAAACTGCTCGTGCCTCTTTATATGCACACACATGTACAGAACTCTGTATATATTTATATATACACACACCATTATGTGAGTGCAGAATCATCATATGATGTAAAATATCGTACGAATACCACCTGTGCCTGCGAGCCTGGCCAGGTCACCTCCGCGTGCCCCGCGCCGCACGGGGCTCCCGAGGGCAGCAGTGATGGTCCGGGAGCCAGTGACGCCAGCGGCAGCCGGGGTGACAGGAGCCTGCCCTCGGGGCAGCCCCATTGAAAACGCACGTTCAGACCCTGCTCTGGAGGAGGTCCCATCACCTACGAGGCCTCCAAACCCAAGGCGCTAATCCCGCTTCCCGGGCTGCTCCGTCCCTCTTTGCCACAAGCCTGAGGATGAAGCGAGCTGCCTTCCCGGCGACAACATCGCAACGTGTGACTCACCCGGAGCGAGTCTTTCACTGCGTTTACACAAACACCTCTCCCTCCCCAGCACCAGCGCGTGCTCCCTGCACCTCTCACGTGGCCATCTCGAGGGAAAAGCCAGCCTGAACGTTTGCCTGCACGAGCACTTTCATGTGGGTTACCATAAACCTCGCTGGAAGAGCCGCAGTCGCTACCTGCCGCTTCCTGAGTGATCACGAGAGTCTCTCTCGCTCCTGTCAGAGGCAAAGGGTTTTCTCCACCGCCCTTACACTGAGTAGGGAGCAGGAGACAAACATGCAAGGCAGCAGGAACTGGGTGGACAAGCGGGTTTGGGGGAAGTCTCTGCGGTTTGCCGGGGACAGAGGACTCAACCCGTGTTTGTCGAAGTGAAATTTCAGCTCCTGCTGATTTCTGTAGAAGCAGGATTTGGACCAACACGATCCTCCCCATGGACAGAGGGAGCAGACCCAGGGAAAGTCGCACTGGGGGAGCAGGCCCAGTAAACTTTCCAGACCACTATGGCTGTATCTCAGCCCCAAGCAGCTCTAAAATGGACATGCAAGAATATTTTCTGCCTACCCGTTCCCTGCAATTTTATAAAAATCATTTAAAAACACCCTTCCAAGCTGTCTTACTTTTTTTTTTTTAAAAAAAAAAAAGAAAGGGAGAAAGTGTTACTGACTACTTGGATGACTTCATTTTAAAAATTATGTATTATTCAGCCCTTCAGAGGAACACACAACAGGAAAAACAACAACATTCTGGTTTCCAAGGTACTGGAGGAGCTTCTGTGGCAGGTTAATCCTCGCAGGAAGAGGGAGGAGCATTCGCAGAGCCAAGACACACTGTCCTAGTGCAGCCACGCCAAGTTTCTAAGGCAGACCTCATTCTGAGGAGCTTTTGTTTTGTTTTAACTCACATTAGAGCAATCTTTTATTTATTTTTCTTTCTCCTTGTCTTCTATTTGGATGTGGTCAATAAACCAGGTCAGCTTTATTATTATACTTAAAACACTATGCAGATGTATATGAATCAGAGAGGAAAACCGACTCGATGTTTTGGCTGCACGCACCATGATACAGTGTGCTCAGATCTGCCTCAACCCACTTACTGTATTTATAAAATTGAGCATTTCATGCAAGAGTTCTCTGGAAAATCAAGGCCTCCCCATGCCAAAATGCTTATAGGTTACTTTATTTTTGATTAACAAAATGTTGTGTTGGTAATAATGCTCAAATCAAACCTGCTAGGTAGTTGCTAATTAATCAGAGAGATTTCATTCATATTTGTTTTCTAAATCTTAAAGCTCTATTATTATCACTCCTGCTGTCATTTTTAATTATGTATTGATTTTATACTTAGCACACTAAGCTGTCCACCAAAGCATATTTGTCTCAGTATCAAAGCAATAAAACTGAAGATGTGCAAGGGCAAAGATTCAAGCCCTGACAAGGAGGACTGAGGCATGTGCTGGTTCATCGTTCCTTTCCGACCATGACCCAAATACCAAGAAAATTAATAAAAGGACTTTCACTCTCTTCAACAGGCTTCAGCTCAGGCCGCTGGAGTCACCCAGGGCAGCTCTGGGAGAAAAGGGATGATTGAAAGTCCCAAGGAAGGCTGCCTTCAGGAGCACAGGGAAAAATCCACAGCACAACACTGAACTCTAGGGGAGTTCACTGCAAACCCAGGTTAAGGGATGCTTGGAGTTGCCAGTTCACAATTCCCAACTATTTGGATTATAAGAATATGCAACAATCAGGAGAAATGTGGGGAAAAAGTGAGAAGGGAATTAATCTTCCCTTTAGTTTTTCTCCCAGACTGTACACTTTCTGAGACAGTGGTGCTGTAGATGCAAAGCTCATAGCTGTACTACCCATTCAGTCACTTTCCTTAGCTCACTGTTGCATCTATATTTATACAATGCTTGGGGAACTCCAGGAATCCGTCAGAGGAAACCCAAGCAAAGCGCAGCACTGCGCTACCCTGTTCCAGGGCTTATGCATTTCAATTAAAAGTGACCGCTTGCTCCACGCAGTCCAATGCCAGCAACGTGCACATTCATCGCACACAATCCACAAGGGCAATGAGGCGCTACCAACCTGCTACACAGGGCTCTAAGCAGACAGTTTTTCTAAGTACACAGTACAGGAGAGCTCGTAGTCCTCTGAGAGGGTGATCAACAAGAGTGAAGGATGTATAACCCTTCCAGCAACGACCCAGCTGTCCGGGATCTCCATCTGCTGGTCTGGATTCCCTGCCCTGTCGTCTGCCAGGAGCACAAAACGGGGGAAAGGTCCAACGTGAGACTTTCACAACCGATTTACAATCTCTGTGCGCAGGCTGCAAACAACGGCTCAAGAGCCCACGTGCAGGGTGCAGGGCGTGCTGCACGCTACCCTGCTGGCACCACGCACAAGCTGCCCGGCAATCCTGCACAAACAGCAAAACAAGTGCGTGATGCAACGGGCAGGAAGGCTATCTCGCATTGCTAGCGTGTGCCATATGTGCTTCTCCCTGGGGTAATTAGTATCTCTGCTGAGATGACTTCATTAACAGGAACGCATTAATAGAGGCTAGCAGGTGCAATGGGTATAGCTCTCCATGCTGACTCTGTTTGGAGTGGATGGAGGCTCAGTCTAAAATTATCACAGGTAAGGACTAATTCGGGGCTCCTCAATTTCTTCCTGGGAAATCTTATACAGAAATAGAAGTATATATCCTGTGTGCCACATATATATATGTGAATCTCAGCTTTCTGAACGTTTTAAACGACATAAATGAGTGTATTTGAGCATACACGACCAGCGCAGCAATGTAGGCAAACCTGTTGCGGTAGATGGTGCTGGTGAGTTGGAAGGCCGGGTCTCGGCCTCCGGTAAGTCTGAGGCTAATGATTAACAGCAGAGCAGTTTACTCTTCCAAAGCAGAGCTGCCAGGTGACTGGAAGACCTTTTATAAATATTGACAGTGGGCTTAGAGAATGCCCTCTGCGCAAGTAACGCACACCTCAGCTGTTACGTTACAAGCTGAAGTACTGTCCAAAGATATGTAAGGCTGATGCTGCTCCTCATGCTACTGTGTGGCTTTCTTTAGATAAAACCTTTTCTAGTCAGCAGTGTAAGGGAAAACAAAACAAAACAAAAACACTAGGAAAGAGAAACAGGCTAGGTGAGAACTCTGAAGGACGAGAATCGATTTCCCAGAGAGACCAAGAACTTTATCAGCAGGTTTCTGTGGGATGGCCCATAGACCTGCACAGACCTCTGACATTCAGAGGCTCTGAGTGGACTCAGATATTTATTTGCATAGAGTTAGGCTTGAATCCTACAGCTGTCAAAATAGACACTGCAGCCTCCTCTAACCATGCGGTGTCACACGCATAGCACAAGCGAGATTCTGGTCATCAGAAGCAACACAATGTCACAGTGAACACAGACACAGTTCTTGTGTTACCATAATAGCATAAAAGTTATGCTTGTGTTGCTCTGAATTACTTTAAATTAGGGAAAGCAGCCATAAGACCCAGCATAAAATCTGAACGTCAACCCCCGTCAGCCGCAGAGCCAAAGCTGCAGCAAGCCCAAGGACTGGGGTTTCTTTATTATCCTGACCACAAATTAAACTGCATTTCACGTACAATGAAGTACAAATGAACTTTTCATCACTTACGCTTAGCTTTAGTTTTGTACTGATGTGTTTGGTCACGGATAGTATGGTAGCAATACGCGTAACTATTTGTTTTTGAGATAAGAACTCATCAAAAGACTGTAGGTCCTGATAGGAACTAAAAAATGCACACATTTAAAACAGCTTATTGCATTTAATAATGTTAACATGACAATCTAGCTGCACTAGACTAGAAGGATTAGATATAAATTTCATGTGAACATTTAGATGTACAAATCTCAGAATGCTTAAGTTTGGAAGGGATCTCTAGAGATCACCCAGAGTTGCAAATCCTCAGGAAATGTTACCATTTTTGTTCCCTGCTTTATTTAATGCATTTCTTACATGAATTCTGTAAGCATGGCAAGTTTCAGACTGTCACACTAGAAAAGAAAGTCATTTTTAACTTTAAAAAAAGTACAGGAAAGGTAGACTTGTTTCTAGACTATCTAACCCTGTTCCCCTGTTTCTGAGTTACAGCACACACACAAAAAAATATAGTCTCTGAGCCCAGTGCTCAAAACTCCATTTGGCCAAACTACACCCGATTCAAAAATGAGATTTAGAGGGATTTTAAAAAAGATAATTAAATTCCATACACATAAACCACTGGCCAAAATCTGAGCCTTAAAGGAGGTTCAGAGAAGATGGACACGCAGGGTATTTTTCAAACGCTGTCTAAATCCACACGCGCCTGCCCAAGGCAGCGAGCGTCGCTGAGGCCCCGACGTGCGGCCCGGGCTCTGCTGCCGCTGTGAGGCAGCTTCCCCAGGAGCCACGTCCCCAGGAGGTGCAAGCGCAGCACGGCCGTGCAGACACCAGACACATTTAACCTAAAGCACCTGACGGCCACTTCCAATTCTCATTGATGCCCATTATTATTGTAATTCCTGCACTTGAATTGTGGAGGAGATAGGAGGAATTGAAGACACAGAAACATTACTAATAAAAAGCTCAAACCTAGGGAGTGCAAAGACTTCCTGCTAGGTGCCGGAACCCTTAAAATAGGTCACAGTTCCATAGACAAGAGGGAGAAAAAAACGCACCAAAATCAAGCATTTCTGCATTAACTATTCCAGACTAACTCTCCATATGGAGTGCATAGGCAGTATTAAGATTAAGGGCACACAGAATGCCTGTTAATGCCATTGTATTACAACAGCCTGTTAGTTCTGTAATAACTGACCTCATCACCTTATTCTTTGAGCCTTGACAAGTTATCTATGAAGACACAATTAATACCTCTTTTTCTGTTAAACTTAGACTAAGAAAATATCTAGCCACAGGTTTCAAGATTAGCCTTGGCTTCAGCCTCACCTGCTTATCTTTGGGGTCAAATCAGCAAGTAGGCTGATAATAAAAATAATAATTGTTATGAATTTCATTCTTATAGCATTTTGTTGCTTAACAATACAGACCTTCAGCCTGAACACTGGCCCAATGCCCAGGTGAAAGTCCCCTGAGCTCGGCCTTCCTTCTCTGGGGGCTCTGGCTGCCAAGGCTGGTGGCTGTGAAGGAAGTAGGACCTCAGCAAGCACCTACCTGGGCCAAACTTCATACAGGCTATAGAAACTTGAGCACAAACACAGACAGATCTTTCGAGCAAAAGGTTTGATCCTTTATCACACTAGAAGATTATTCTGGAAAGAGAGAGCCAAAGAATCACAGAATCGCAGAATGGCTGAGGTTGGAAGGGACCTCTAGAGATCATCCACTCCAACCCCCTGCTCCAGCAGGGACACCCAGAGCACGGGGCACAGGGTGGCATCCAGGCGGGTTTGGAAGATCTCCAGGGAAGGAGACTGCACAGCCTCTCTGGGCAGCCTGTGCCAGGGCTCTGTCACCCTCACAGTCAAAAAGTTCTTCCTCACATGGAGATGGAACTGCCTGTGTTTCAACTTGTACCCATTACCCCTTCTCCTGCCACTGGCCACCATGGAGAAGAGTTTGGGCCCATCCTCCATATATTCTTCCCTCAGGTACTTGTACATGTTGATCAGATCCCCTCTCAATCTTCTCTTCTCCAGGCCAAACAGGCCCAGCTCACTTAGTCTGTCCTCGTACAATAGATGCTCCAGTCCCTCAATCATCTTTGTTGCTCTCCCCTGGACCTTCTCTAGAAGCTCCATGTCCTTCTTGTTCTGGGGAGCCCAGAACTGCACCCAATACTCCAGGTGCGGCCTCACCAGAGCTCAGCAGAGGGGCAGGATCCCCTCCCTCCACCTGCTGGCAACGCTCCTCCTGGTGCAGCCAGGATCCCATTGGCCTTCTTGGCCACAAGGGCTTGGCCGCAAGGGCACATTGCTGCCTCATGGTTAACTTGTTGTCAACCAGGACTCCCAAATCCTTCTCTGTGGAGCTGCTTCCCAGCAGGTCAGCCCCTTATCTGTCCTGGTGCCTGGGGTTATTCCTGCCCAAGTGCAGGATCTGGCAGCAATGCTGGGCTATGCTGGCTGTGCTGGGATAGATTCTGCTCTTACTCTCTGCAATATTAAAACAATTAACTTAGGTTTAGTTAGTCCAGATCAACCCTGATAAAGCTGACATAAAAAATGGCACGCTTCCCATCCCTGTCATCCTTTCTCAACTTTTTCCAAGTCAAGGTCCTTTACTTCAGGCCCCACCACAATATATTATTAGCTGAAAACAACAGTGAGGAAAAAAATGCGGCAGGAACTTGATGTACAGCTTAAGCAACTGCCTCTGGCTACAGAAAGCAGCCCTCACTGCACACGGGGAATCCCACAGTGGGTTTATTTACTACTGCAATTGTTTGTCAGACCAAGGAAAGGTTTTTAAATCACAGTCTTTCCTGGCAGTTTCGCTTTTATTTAGAGTTATTTAGCATATTAGCACTTCAGGGCTCCAAAGACCTGCTTTCTTAAGTGTTTACAAACCACTAAACATGCCAGTGACACAGTATCAGCAGTAAGTAATAACAGCATCTCCCTCACAAACAAGACACAATAGTGCAATCATAGCCTGAAACAGCCCGGGCGGAGTATCTCTTAGGAAAGAATTTCTTTATTAAGGCTTTGCTCAGGGAGGGAGCTCTGAAGAAACCACAACATACACATGTGGTGCTTCTCTGGCATTCCCTCTGCCACCATCCAGTCTCTGGGGCTTGTTTCTGAGGTTGTTTCTGAAAATACTTCCAAATTACAAGGAGTAGAGCCCCTAATCCCGATTTCTAGCACCCAAGAAATTATTCTTAGTCATGCAAGAGGCTGCAAGAGGGTCAATAAAACTACTTCTGTGAATGAGCCGACCTTATTCCCAGGAATAAGGGTTGCAACATCAGACGTCCTGCAAGTTGGAATAAGCACACACTAAAACACCATGAGGAAGCTGCATATGGCTGCACCTTGGCAATAAATACCTTCTTGGGTTGTAGGTATGGAAAAAAGGGGGGAAAGGATGCATTTCCTATGCAGCATTTTATTCTCAGTTTCTCTTGTCAAACCCTTGAGAGCAAATGTCGGCCAAGAGAGCCCAACAAAACAGCAGCTGCAACGAGCGATGAACACAGTAAATGTTCTGCCGTAAGGCAGTAAGAACAGTCGCCTTCCGTAACAAATAACTACTTTCAAGTGATTTATTGTAGAGTGTAGAACAAAGTAAGCACAGGATTCACCTCTCCCACAAGAATTATATGTTCTTAATGGGTCACCAAAGAGTTGTGCTGAGCATGTCTCCCAAGTAAGTTATTCTGCTTTCTATCAACAAATCTTTGCTTTGCTGCCATCTGTTCTCATTGTCACAGAACTGTAAGAACTGAGAGAATAAATTTACTAAATAAAAAAAAAATCAAAATCATAATTCAACCTGGAAATAAACAAAACAAATTCAAACAGAAGGAATAAGTACTATTCTCTCCAAAAAGCTGCGCAGCATTTTCCCTTTTTTTCAGTTCCCATTCATAAATGGTGGCTGACAGCCAAGATATGTTTTGGGATGGGCATTTTTTTTATTCCTTCTGTACTGAAAAAAAAATAAATCCTCATTCAATACAGGCACAGTTACTTCTAGAAAGATGATCCAGATGATAGACTGCTAATCAGGGACACGGGCTGAATACCCTATTCAGTTGTTCAGTTTCATATTATTTTCTGTGTCTCATTTGAAAATGAAGATGTTAGTATTTCCCTTTTCCTTGGGGATTAATAAATTAAAATCACACGAGACTACTGAAAAGTGGTAACAAGGCGCATTATATACAAGAGAAGAACTTCTAAATAAAATCAATCAATTAGGGCATTCAGAGCTCTTCTCCCCTTTTACGTACGTTTTCTATTTGTCCACAACTGTAAGTCCCACCTGTTCGGTTTCTTGGAGATGGCAACGTACCAGTGACTGCTGCCGTCGCTCCCTACCTGCCGCCTGCTTCCCGTGGCCGGCTCTGGCACCCGCGCTCCTGACGCTCCTTCCCACGGCCGGCCGGCTCCTCGCGCCGCGCTCCCCGTGTCCGCGCTGCTCCGCACAGGTGTCTGCCTGGCACTGCCGGCTGCTCCGGCGCGGGGAGGAGCTGCCCGCGGTAGGAGAGGCAGCGGCTCCACCTCTGCTCTGGCCTCCTGCCCTGCGGAGCCCTCACGCAGGCACTGCCAGCCCTGCGCTCCACATGCTGTCCTGGGAGCCCAGGGGCAGCCCCAGGCACCTTGCACGGGGATCGTGGAGGAGGGACCGAAAGGAGAAACACCTAAGGTGCATTAGCCCTTGGGACCTTGTGTGCAAATATCTGCAGTCACTTCCTTTTTTTATTTTTGTTCCCTGCGGCTGCAGATCAAAGCCCGAGAACGCGACCTGCTGCTCCCTGGAGCCTGGGAATCACACGCTGAGTACCACCTGCAATGGTTCTAGCTCAACGTGATCAGACCCATTTCGGTAGGTGTGGAAAGCTGCCTCGTGGTACTCTTAGCTGCACTACTGTAAGCATTCCTTGTGTCCACAGGGAGAGTAAATTGTTAGGGAGTCACTTTAACATCACACCATCCCCTGGACAAGTCATCTGCCCATCTCCTCCTCAGCAGCTAATCTAGCACAACATATTTCAGACAAGGAGCCTTTTTCTTTATGCATCTGCAAAGACATCTACTTATTAATCAGGCTTACTAAAAGAGTATTTTGTAATAGAATGACACTTCTCTCCTTTGAACTGTAACTCCTTTCACATGACAGCACATATATATTGACATACAGATCATTTATTTCATTTCTTCTCCCACGATAAATCCTAACAATAAATCATTCCTACACATGAATGTTACGGGCAGGACTAGATTCAATGGCCAACAAAGACACCTGAAACTGGGTGTTACCTAAGATCAAAACTAATGGTATGTACGTGTATTTTTACAATATATTACGAAATACATGGTTACTATGTTTCTACAGTATCTTCAGTGTATAGGGCAGCGCATAATCCTGTGAGCTACACCAGAGCTGACAGTTCTGATTTCTGCATCGATGTTTCATGGCAGAAAAGCTTCGCAAGGGAGAGAGCAGGCAGGTTTTGCTCGTTGTTCTCGTGGCCACGAGAGGGCATTGCCCAAGAACAGAGGGCAAATACACAACTAGGGGGAGCAGCAAGTCGGTAACAAGGAGCAGGGATCCACCAGGTCACTTCCAGCACAGGTCACTTCCAGGTAAAGGAGGGAGCAAAACTGAAACTCCTCCAAACCAACCATGCTTCAAAGCTGGCAGGGGCTGGCACCAAGGGGCACAAAAAGGATATGCAGGGGAGGAGCAAGGAGGGAAGGAGCAAGTCTGGGCCCACGGCTGCCAAGATGTGCCACTGCAAAGGCCACCTCTGCCTGCTCCGCACAGAGGCAGCAGAGAGGAGAAGGGCCATGTGCAACCATTAGCCCTTTTCCAAAGAACGTCCCCAGTGTGTAGTTCACTTCACAAAGAGATGGGTTTGCCTGGATGAAAAGACAACCTGTCAAGCTTTTAATGCAGATAAGCAATGAGAAAAACAAAACCAAAAACAATCAAGCAAACAACCTATTCAGCTGGTTCATGGTTACTTAGCCAAGAGCTCCATACACTTGAGGAGGAAGCAGTGTTTCATGATGCACTGTGTGAAAATCAACTCCCCTGAACCATTATTGGTATTTGCTGGACAAGTAACCTGTGCAGGACATCAGGATTCATCTTTTCAAGGTACACCTTATTTCTGGTGATTGTATGTTAGCACTAACTGGTATTAACAGATTTACAACATGGTTGAGATCAGAAAGCACTTTCCAATGACGTAGTCCAACCCCCTGCTCAAGCAGGGTCATTTAGAGCGCGCTGCCCAGGATTGCGCCCAGGTGGCTTTTGAAGCTCTCTATGGAAGGAGACTCCACAATCTGCCTGAACAACCTGCTCCAGTGCTCCGTCACACTCACAACCAAGAAGTTTTCCTCAAATTCAGGTGGAACTTCCTGTGCTTCAGTTTGAGCCCGTTGCCTCTTGTCCTATTGCTGCTGCTACTGAGAAGAGTCTGGCCCCATCCTCTTAAGGTATTTGTATGCACTGGTAAGATCCCCTCTTGTGCTTCTCTTGTTTAGGCTAAACCAGCCCAGCTCTCTCAGCCTCTCCTCATAGGACAGACCTTGGATTTTATAGCATCAAATGCAGCTTATGAAAAGAAAAAAATATAATCCAAAAACAAAAAACAAGCATTCCTGATTTTATGAGTTCCCTGAATGAGCTGCACCTGGAAATTCACTGTTATTCTAAGAGATTTTCAGCTAGACGCATGCTCCTCATGAAACTGCACACATAAGATCAGGGCAATCATGAGAAGCCAAGGTTTGGTCTGCCTAAGAAGTCTTCATTTCCTCTATCAGTCCAGGCTGGTCTATACAGGGAGTACAGACAATGTAGGCTATTTTGTAAGTAATACAGGGAGAAAACTGAGCAGTGGGTCCACTGGTTCATCATTAACTTGCTCTCTAGCCCTTGCCAGCTCCAACTAGCGCTTTCCAAAGCTATATCCAAGAAAGGTTTGGGGGACAGTTCACCTCAACACCTTCATCCAGAAAAGCAGCGTTGATGAAGGTGCTTCTTCCACCCCACACCATCTCCCACATCCCTCCATCTCAGTAGAGCATAAATCAAAGACCTTCAGCACCAAATGAAAAAGCATCACAAGAGGAGGCTGCAGCAGCACCTTGACATTATTTCAAAACCTCTACGCTCAAAAAAAGCCAAAATAATAGTCAAAAGAGTAATAATAATGACTTAGAGCCAAAGGAGCAACACATGGGACCTAGAGGAGCAACTTTAAAAAGAGCCTCAGAAGCTCACTGTGGTCATGTAAGAACAGCAGGATTCAGCCCTCCAGGGTGATCCCTGTTATTACTTAGATTACAGGAGCAACACCACTGAGACTGGAACCCATGATGGGAGTCCTCTGGCCTGAAGAACTCACAGGCTGAATAAGACCAGGCAGACAAGTGGAGTGAGAAAGAAAGTGCTTCTATTAGGCTCAAGAGAGATTAAGAAACTTGCCCAAGGATACACACAAAGCCTTTGACAGGTCCAGGAGTTTAATCTATATTTCAGTATGGTGCTTTAATCATAAACACTTTACCTATCTTCTGCTCAAGTTATTTCTGAATATCTCTTTAGCTGAGATTTGAAGTAGACTCCATGCTACTAATGCATCATCAGGTATGTCTTCTTTACACAATAAGTTTATTTTGGCTGCATTTGCATAAAGAGAAGGCAATTTCTGACAACAAAGTCAAAGAATACATATGGAGAAGCAAATAAAAATTTGGCAATAGTTGAAACTCTTGATTTCAAGAGGAAGCTACTGCCTAAGTCTATGCATAGAGCTGGAAGTCTCACTCATTTGCTCAGTTTATAAGTTAAGGCCAGACTCAAAGTGATCTTACAACTACCCAGCCACGTATTTCATCAAATCTGGCAAGACATTTGTCCCATTTCCATCATGAGATGATTGGAATAGACATTAGTGAAGGACAAAAGGCAATGCCCAGGTGTGGTACACAGAAACGATCAAACCTGCCTCACATTCTGTGGAAACCTTGACATTTTCCTGGAGGCAAGTCAGTGTTGACATGCAATGTTTAACCATGCCCATCATAAAAAACACTTGACGGGAATAAAAATTACACAGTACAAAAATCCACTTGACAGAAATGTTACTCATTAACAGTCCTTTACTTATAACAAAAATCTACTGCTTGTGATAGGACCTCAGTTGTGAATCTGAGGACACTGCCTGCCACTAGTAAGCTGTGTGCAAGGTACCTCAAGTTTTCGCTGGAGGAGTAAATGACAACCTCTAAGGCTGCACGGTTAATTTTCTAAAATAATTTTACTATGTCTTTGACCTTTGCTTTGACTATCAACATACAAATAGCTCTGGTGATGGGTGGTATGCCAGGAACAGGGCTGAGGCGGATCAACCTATTCACGTGGCTCACAGGTGTTGAGACTCAGGTACATCTTGAAGGTTTAGTGTTCAATTAAGTGACTTGAAAGGGTCTTGTGAACAGCTTCTCCATCAGGTCAGAAACTGCCAGGATCTGCTCGGGAAGGAGCCTGGGAGCGTAACTGCAGCCACGTCCTGAGCTGACCGCTTCCTCGCGAGGTCCCGCAAAACCTGCGCGTGGCCGCTGTCCCCCGGGCGAACACCTCCAACCAACACCGTCTTTCAGGGACGGCGGCAAAGGACAGAAGGAGCCTCTTTCTCTGGGAACACATGGAGAAGCAGCAGAGCCAGGGCCACCTCTGTCACAACATGCATTTTTCCAAACCTCCTCCTGCTACAGAGCAGATGTGGCTCTACCTCCTGCCTGGGGCTCTCTGGAAGCACTTGGCATCCCCACAGACCCTTGGGATCCCTGCAGACATGTGGGATCCCATACGCCCTCGGGATCCTGGCAAGCTCTCGGGATCCCCACAGGCACCCAGGACCCTCACAGACTCTCGGGATTCGCAAAGACGCTGCAGACCCTCAGGATTCCCCGGAGCCCTCAGGTCTCCCAGGAACCCTCCAGCCCTCGGGACTGTCCCCAGGACACCCACAAGCGCCGGGAGCCCTAAAGACACTCGGGATTCCCCGGAGCCCCCCACGCTCTCCGGCTCCGCGGGGCTCCGAGCCGCGCACCGCGGGCCGGGCGGGCTGCGCTGCCGCCACGGACGTGGGACGGGACGGGACGAG
>JAWLRI010000837.1:7294068-7309956 GCA_034781795.1 Crypturellus tataupa | reverse complement strand
GCAGCGCGGCGCCCGCCCACGCGCGGCCGGGACGCGGCCCTGCGGGGAGCCGGAGCCGGGGCAGCTCCTGCGCGCTGGGTTTGCTTATTTACTTATTTATTTACTCGTTCTCACTTGGAAAGTTTCCACGGAAGTTTTCAGTAGTAATTTCCCCGCCGCGGGTGAGCGTGGTGCGGGTGAGGAAGACTGGCGTGGGTGCGAGCACTCGCGTCTCTGCGAAGCGCGTTTCCAGACCCTGTGACTGCGCGGTTTGCACTAGCCGAACGGCCGGTAAAATAGAACCCTCTGCGATGTTTCCACCCGAGAGAGGTTTTCCTGGTGCTGAACTTCAGGTGTGCCGCGGCTGCACAGGGGAGGGAAAGCAGAGGAGAAAACAGGCGACAGAACACCAGAAAGACGGCTGCGAAGCAACTGATGGGACTATAAGGAAAGTATGAGGTTGTTTCTGAGGGTTAAGCTGCTGTGTCTCTCACTGAGAAACAGCAACGGACCCACTGGACTGTAATAGAGCCTGGGATCTGTTTCTGAGTGAAGTCCAAGCACGTTATTGCCAAAGGTGCACGAGCCACAACCATCAGGTGTGTTAGAGCACCATAACTTTCCTTTCTGACGAGCCGTTGCAAGGAGCTTGACTCCAAAGTTCTGTCTAGAAGGGTTAATAGCAGGGCTCAGCTCCTGCAGCAAATTTCTGTTCATTATCTGAGACGTCTGGTGCCCCACAGGCATCTTACAGGGCCTCGTGGATATCCACCGCTGCCTTAAGGACAATCTTTTATATTGGTGATTTTTTTTATTTCTTGTGCAAACACTTCCTTTTCTTTCTCTAAGCAAGTTCTATCTATAGAGTCTGCTACCAGAATTTTATTTGTGAAAAGAGCTGCTTTCCCCTATGTCTATCCAGTTCCCCACTTTGCCTTCAAGACTGCGTTCCAGTATTTAAAATGTCTACCACTTTATGTGCTTTATTTTTGGTTACATAGACCCAAGATAGGATATGCGTTATTAAGTCTTTTCCATGATTTTTGGGAAGCTACTGGGAAGCTACAAAAGTGCTTTTTTTTTAATAAATAAGCAGTATTTCCTCTGTTTGGCAACCTGAAACAGAGGGCTGAAATAGCATATGAGAGGCTGCAGACGTGAGACATGTCTATTAGTAATGTTAATTGCCAATGCCACTAAAGAGGATGCTGACACATATGCCCTAATTATAGGGCAAATTCTTCAAAAACTGCATTTTACAAACACTGTTGTCCTAATGGGTGGTGTTAACTCCATTTACTCTCGGTGGTGGATTTCAAAGTGTAGGAGCTGCGGGGAGCCAGAGGGGCTGTTTCCAAAGCTGAGCTGGAGCTGGAGAATGCAGGGGGACGAGCAGCAGGTTTGGTCGAATCTTGCAGCAATTGGCCTCGGGGCTTGGAAGGACTCTAACGTCTTGTCTGTTCCTGTTGGACTAATTACAGGGTAAATTGTCACGCAGATTAGTGAAGTTTCATTAACTCCTTGCACTGAGTGAAAAAGGCTTTATGGCAATGAAAAAACATATGAAGCATCGTTCATTTAAAATGTATTAAATCTGCTTATTGTGTTTGAAATAAAAATTTCCGGCACTAACTTTAGTCAATAATACTTGATCATACTGCTATTAGAAATGGAAGCCTCAGATGAAGTCTCTCAGATTAAAAAGCCCATCACTAGTGTCTCAACTTACTGTAATAATTGCTATTGATTTATTTGCATTATGTTAAAAAACAGAGGTCCGGCTAAGTTAGGACACTGCGGCTTGCACTGTTTCCCGCTGTCAGACAGACATTTCCACTCAACAGTATCCTCGGGATTTTATTTGGGTCCTCAGCTCCCACTTCCAAAGGGCTTTGCGTTTTCATTTGGGCCTTTTCACTGTGAAGTGGCAGACTTTCATGGTTGCCTCCGTGCCTACATCCAAACGATGCTCGTATTATTAGAGCTTTCTTGTGTGTGCGCTCCACAACCTCCGTGAGGCAAACAGGAGCCGGGACTGGACTGAGCAGGTTGCGGAGCTCAGGCCCATTGCGTCCGCCCTGAAGCTGCCGCAGGCGCTGGGCCTGCTCCGGCGAAGGGGGCCGGTCTGCAGGTGCACTGTGGTCCCAACCTGCTTCTCGCAGCCTGTGTGGCGGCAGCCGGCCCCTTCACAGCTTCCTCAGCGCTTCCCCTCCTGGTTCACGCTCTCCATTTCTCCTCCCAGGCGCTTGGCCGCTCCCTGAACCCTGTTTTTGACTTTGGCCTACCGGCGTGTCAGACCTCCTCACCTTACAGCCACTGCTGCGTGCTGCTGCCTCTCTGCTCTCCAACCCCATGTGCTATCTGTGTGATTTCCTTTTTTTTTTTTTTTCCAGTACAGGATTGTTCCTACTGAAATAGATTTGCTGATCCTTTGGGATGGCGTAAGAAACAAAATACCATCTATTTTTTGCCTACATCGAGTATGCCAATAACATTGGGAAATGTGCACATAAGAGAAATCACATGAAAGCAGCTACATCCGACCCTCACACTGCGCGATGCTACTGTCCTGTAATTTAGTGCTGCTTTGGACAGGGACTTCTTTTTGCTTTTTTTGTAATGTCCCAGAATACTATAGGATGTTTATTCTTCTCCCTCCCTTGCTTCTATGATTCAGTTAACCATTAACTGCATTTGAGCGCTCATTGCCGCTGCAGCGTCCCTGCACTGAAGAAGACAGACTGTGAGCCGGCTCCATGCTAGGGCGATCCAGCGGGGATCCTGGAGGGCTGCTCTGGAGAGGCGTATGGAGAAGGAAGAGGGTAGTTACCCTCTGTACGGTAAGTACATCGCTGGAGTGTAACAGCACTGCTTCAAATCACAATGTTTTGTAAAAATGGTGCTGTGATTCTGCTTTATCAGAGGATACGTCTGTGTCCTGACAAAGCCGGAATCTGGGGAGTACCGTGTGTGCCAGCTGCTCTCCTGACAAAAACCGTGTAACCTTCTCTTCCTCCTTAACTACCATGCACATAAACATAAACATAAACATAACCGCTAGAGGCCAATACTTGGGGCACGGCAGAATTACGCATTTAACATATGAAGGTTATATGCTAGAGCAAGCAACTTATTAAGACAGGCTTCAGTAAAAGTGACTAAACAAGGTACAGGAGGTTCTTAGAAGCAAAAGGTAGTTTTCAAAAAGCTGGAGTCATATCCAAATTAAGAAAATTGATAGTGTCATAAACCATGTCTGATAACTTATACAAATACGCAGACCCAAAGAAAAAGCTGAGAGGAGCAGCTTATTAAAGGACTCTAAAAAAGCACTAAACCCTCTTCAAACACATCAAGAAGCTCACCAGAGAATGTGTGTGGCTGATCAATCATCATACAGAGAGCGGATGACCTCTTCAGAAATTTCATTGGTATTCACTGTGGAAAAACTGGGAAAACCCAAACGTCAGAATCCTTTTCTAGAAGGGGATTTGACTGAAACTGCATGAAGAAGAGGTTGTGTGACAAATTGGCAGCATGAGCATTAAAAAATCACCGATGTTATTTCATCTAACAGTTTTAAGAAAACTAACTTACTGAAGTCCCTGGCATCTGAGCACTGGAACGTGGCAAGTAGATAATGATGGTAAAAGAGTTTTCACGAAGAATCAAGAAACTACAAGACTACAAGCCAGACCGTTGGGCAGATTTGCGGAAACTATAATAAAGGATAGAATGAGTGGTTACTCGGCTAATACAGGTTACCTCAGGAGAGTAAATGTGGCTCCTAGAAAGGAAGTCCTTCTTTACAGTCATCTTGGAGATTTCTGAAGTGTCAGCAAATAATTTGGATCAAACCAAGCTGATACAGTCTGCTGGGATTTACAAAGACTTTTGACAGGACCCTGATCAAAGTTTTTGAGGAAATTAAGTAGTCATGGGATTAAAGAGAAGGTCATTTATGGTAAATAACTGGTTGGAAGTTAGGAAGCAGAGGGAAAGAGAACTGCTTAGTTATTACGGTAGAGGAAGGTCACCACCGTTGTTCCTTAGGGCTCTGTGCTGGGATTTTTGTTTTTCATTACACTCTTAAATGACTTGGAAATGAAATGACCAGTGAGGTGAGAAAGTTTGCTGGTAGTGTGTAGATATTCAGGGTAGTAAGGTTGAAAACAGACTGTGAAGGACCACCAGAGGCCTTAATAAGACCAAGTGACTAAGAAATTAAAAGGTAGATAATATCTGGGTCCTGTAAATGTTAAATGATACTCATGTAAAAAGACAAACAAACAAACAAAACCCAATCCCAAATTCACATGTAGACTGGCTTTCAAATGTAAGCAATGGGCTCTGAGCCGAGTATTACCATTCAGGAGCAAAGTCTTCATGATGAGCATAAGGTGAAAATATCAGAAAAACAAAATGTTGTAAGTTTTTAGGAAAGAAAAAATAATTCATGGTGTGCCTATGTCTTGCATTTAGAAAAAGAGAACAAAGACATTCACAAATATTAAATGTCTTCTATATGAGGAATGAATGAGTAGGCTGATTCTTCAGTCTAGTACAAGGATGATGTAGGGAGATTATGACATAGCACATAGGAAAAAAGTGATGCAGAAAGGATGGGAAGGGATTGATCTTGGCTTTTTTTTCCAGTACAAGAAGAAGTGGCCATCAGAAGGAACCAATAGGAACTGGGTTCAGTGCCAAGAAAGGAGATTGTTCTTCACACAATAGATGATTTTATAGAACCTCTTGCCAAAGGATATTATGGATGCAAAAGTTTACATAGCTTCAAGGGGAGACCATAGAAGTATTTAAAATAGAGATTTGCTCAAGGTTACTTAATAGTCACTCATAAAAAACGTGAGTTTTTGAAAATGTTTTAATTCTGAGAGAGCTTCAGGTACACTTGCTCTGTTCTTGGTCTTCCTAATGTAAGTTATGGTGCCTGGTGGTGACAGGATACTGAGCTAAACGGTCTGAACCAGTTTGACTGTTTGTATCTTCTAGCAGTCATAGCTGGACAGCATATTTGTGAGGTATATTTGGAAAATGCACTTATGGTAGTGTACCATCAGTTCTAGATGGGCTGAGAACTGGACTAACTGTGGAGTTTTACCTAGGTGCTCATAGGTTAGAAAGAGGCCTCAGTGTTAAGAATCTGTCTCTGGGGTCTCACCTGCCACTCAGATCCATGACTACAGTCAAGAATGTGTTTCATGTGGCTGCAGAGGGGTCCTGAACTTGGAAACCTGCCTGTGCTTTTATTTTTTCCTGTGTGTCCTGGTCGGCTATTATGTCAATGCAATCTTGACTAACTGCTTTGAACTCTTGTTGGATTGACCATTCCCCAACAATTTTCCTATATTTACAAATTGTATTAACCATTATATCTGGACAGATCTCCTGTTGACAGTGGACATTCTCCACTGATACAGTCTCAGAGCTGGAGATATATGCACATATAGTTAAATCTCCAAGAGGTGCAATGGTACCCAAGGCTTCTGTATCCTGGCTGCGAAATATAAATTTAACTCAGTATGAGAAAGTCTGTTTTGACAGAGAGATGAGAAGGATGTGATATGCATCAGCTCATCTTTTAGAAGAAAATAATGGCAAGATTAGCAGACATTAATTCTCATCAGCTCAATTGGTTTACTTAGATTTTCCTATTTTCCGGCATTGGAGAGGGGGAAGGGGAACAAGAAAGGTACTAAATCTTATAGAAATTATCATTTTAATTTTCATTTAAGAAAGTTAAAATAAGTTTAACATATAATAAAAGTCTCATCATTGAAAACAAAGTAGGAAAGAAAAAAATGTCTGTAGCTACATTGTTTGAAGTAAAAGCACCACCCTTGGTGCTAGTATAATTATTAATGTCCCAGAGAGAAATCTGTTTCTGTTTACATGTTCTGTTCTGGAAGACATGATGCCGCAATTGTGAAAGAGCAAAATCAGAATGCCTCTGAGAATATACCAAGGAAAACGAATAACAGAGTGAAACTGCCTTCTGTGTCAGCTACGAAGTGGATTGATTAGAATTTATGATTAGCTCTGAAATCCGCAAGTGCTTTTGTTGGTTACAGTGGGATCTGTAGGATAAAGCAAAATTCCTTGTGTAAGGTAGTAGTATCAGCATCCAGTTTTCACTCTTCTGAATTTGCATAAATGCTCTTAGGACTGAAGCTGAAAGAGCAACACATTCACCTTTCTCCTTTAAATATCAGTGGCCATTCATGTACTCGGCTATGAGTACAGAACATCAAAAGAACGACACAGAGGGTATGATTGATTAAAAATATTTTTAGCTTTGCTTTGTTTGTAGCAGGCAAGTTTTACTTGAAAGATCAAATAAAAGACACATTTGTGCTTCAGATTAACTCACCAGCTAATCATTTCCTATATTCAGTGACAGCAGGTCTACATATTTCTGATTACTATATATTTATTTTACCAAATGTAAACACCTGTAGTTCAGACAGCTACCTCTGAGTTGTCTAATTACCTTTATTTTCTCATTTATTTATCTCATTCTAAGGTCAGACATCTAAAATAGGCCAGATGAATCATGCCTTAAAAGAAGGTCTTTTTCTCCAGTGATTAAGGGACTGGAGCATCTATCATATGAGGAAAGACTAAGCGAGCTGAGCTTGTTTAGTCTGGAGAGAGAAGGCTGAGAGGAGATTTGATTAACATGTTCAAGTACCTGAGGGGTGACTGTAGGGAGGATGGGGCCAGGCTCTTCTCCGTGGTGGCCAGTGACAGGACAAGGGGTAACGGGTACAGGAAACACAGGAAGTTCCATCTCCATGTGAGGAGGAACTTCTTTCCTGTGAGGGTGACAGAGCACTGGCACAGGCTGCCCAGAGAGGCTGTGGAGTCTCCTTCTCTGGAGATCTTCCAAACCCATCTGGAAGCCACCCTGTGCCCCGTGCTCTGAGTATCCCTGCTGGAGCAGGGGGTTGGACTAGATGATCTCTAGAGGTCCCTTCCAACCTCAACCCTCCTGTGTTTCTGTGATTCTGTGAATATAGAGGGAGTCTGGCATGACAAACTCAGATGCAGAAATGGGCACTGTGAATGCCTAAAGTTAGGTGAGAGGAATCCCACCTTGCCTGTTTGTACTCGTATTAAAAAAAGAGTAATTCTAATAAAGTATAAAAAAGAAAAATGAACAAACTGTCCTCAGGCTTTAAAACAAGTTGTTTTAATCTTTAGCAGTGCTACTCTTAATTTAGGGTTTGATTCAACTCTCATTGATGTCAATAGCTGTGTGTTTTAAGAGGAGCTTAATGAGGTTTGTCACTTACTTGTGTTTACTCTGTCATCAAGCATGTTTAACTACATTTAATGAGAAATGGGCACCCAATACCTAAGGAGAAATACATGTGCATTATGTATATGTGAGTTATATTAAATAGGATTTTTTTTGTAAATTAGTTTCTTTTCCCACTTTTAAGTGAAATATATATGAGTAGTAGAGATATATTCTTATTTTTATATGCATTTAATTATTGTAATGAAAATAACCCCAGAAAGTACCAGATATTGGTTCCTTCTTCAGCATGATTAACCCTTTAATGAATATATATAATATAATAAACAGAATCAGGCAGGAGGGTTTTTCTTTTAAAGTGACAGAGCTGAATTTAATTCGCACCATGTCACTTTTGCAGAGATCCTCAGGGACGGACCGGAATTGGTAACAAGTACATTGTCCTGCTTGTAGCACCGAGTGCAGCAGAGTTTTAGGTAGAAAAGGAAAGTCTGAAGAAAAGCTAGGAGCTGGAGGTAGGTGCTGGAAAGCAATGCCTGTCTGAATGAAGTTGGGTGAAGATTTACAGTGTAGCCAGGATGTGATCCAGCCTGGGTGCCAATGTGGAGACCCAGATGAGCAGTGGGAATGTTCTTGTGTGACCGTGACCATGGTGTATGAGGCAGGAACACTCATAGCAGAGGCAAAGGCAGATGATTTGTCCTCCCTTTCTTCCTTCACAGCTAAATTCACAGTGAACATCTAACTTGCTTCATAGATAATTTGCATGTGCAACTGTTAAAAATCTCTTGAAGAAGAAGAAAGAGGGAATTCAGGTAGAGGAAGAAGTTAGAATCTGAGTGAGACAGGAAGGCTTCTTTCCCTCTGTAAATGTGCTCCAGAGTTTAAACAGGCAGAATAAGGAAAACTGGGCCACCAAGGCCACAGCAATTGCAAAGATCCATGTGGGTGGCAATGGGAGAGAAGGACAACTTCCTTTGGCTCCGAGCAACAGAGCCCGTCCAGCCCCTATGGGACTACCTTGATGCAAGGGCAAAAGAGGTCATCTTAGAAGGATTCTTCTAAACACAAACTGAAATAGCAGCTCCACACATTAATAATTGGATTAAATTAAAAGAACTAGGTCTGCATGGGAGTGGCAGGTGAGGGACTCTGTAGGGCACCCGGTCGTGCAAGAAGAGGATGGAACCATATATGGGAATCTCATGCAAGCAGCTCCTGTGTGTCGGAAGCAAGTGATGCAAGGACAAGGCTTTTACTTTTACTCTGTCCACCTTGTTCCTGTGGAGTAAGATTTTTGCTAAGCAAGCAAAAGTTCTCCTTTAGACTGGCTCTTTTTACTGTGGCTTTTCTGGCATTCATCAATTTTGGTGAGTTTTAATTGCAGGAACAAACGTAACTTCTTATGGATAGTCTCTGTGAGCATTTAAGTGGATTCTTTAATGATGAGTCCTTTAGTGACGAGCACTGGAGGTAATTATGTGTGATGCTGCTAGGGTAACCAGCACCTTTGGTGCTCTCTTCCTTGGTAAAATCTGTGTTTGAATTGTTCTAATTGTATCAACCTGTATTTAAGAAAAATTGGTCCAGTCTTATTGAAACTCTAGGTCCGGAAGGGATGCAGAATTAAGAAGTCTTTCCTGTTCCAATTGAATCAATTATACTAGTAGTTTTCCTGTGAATTATCACTTTGTTAGTTAACCTTGTAGATATTATATTTCATCCTGAAGGAAACTTGAGATTTGTATATATTATTGTGGAGGCCCACTTCAAGGACAGAAGTACGGGATGTCTTGTTAGTATATGACCAACCTCAAGGACAGCCTTGCAAGCTGTTCTGTTAGCAAACAAGGAACAAAAGCAACTGTACGGTTGCTGTGTGACCAAGAAGCTGGTTGGATAGTCTCGGTGTAAGCTTTTAGATTACTGGTTTATTTAGTAACTGTGCTTCGCATGCTTGTAGGCAAATAAGGTATTGTATACAGTATTGTACAGTATGTATTATTTGATGCTTAATAAAATGTCATGGTACATTACCCTGGAGTCCATTCCTTCGCAAGTTGCAACATACTATGAGTGACAGAAATGTGTAATCCATTACACTAGTTCCTTGCAAGGAAAGATGAAAAACAGAGAAATAAGATCTATAATCCCCAGGGAAAATGTTAGAGGCTACATGTATGTTTAATGATACAACTGCTGCATGTTCTGGTAACTTTTGATGGAGCAACATGTGGAAGAATTTATGTGTGGTCTTGTTTTTGGCAATTCCAACCATAAATTAGAAAACATACAAACAACCAAAATCAAAAGAACAAAAGCACTATAGAAGATACAACCAATACGGCAGGCAAAGTTGAGGCAAAGCAATATATATGAGATCACTGTATTCAATAAACAATTGTGTTCAATCTGCTTTGATGGATTTGATGATGGAAATGCTGCTGCATGACCAGGATGGTAAAAGTTATTACCAAATCAGTAAAATTGCACAACCATGGTTTTGTGACACATGTAGCACAGGCATCCTGCTTGTTATTACAGATGGTGTTGCAGGGATCCAGCCACTTGCCTACCCAGCAGGCCCTTTGATGCCAGCCCTGTTGCACTATATTTCTTACATACCAGTTTTTCTGGTATGCCTGATGTCCTGCTTTTGAAATCAACTGCTGCCATAGGAAGCAGAAAGTGTCACTGTTAGAACTGACTAGAGTTTGTGTCTTAGCACTTTGAAAAGCAACCTGCTGCCTTACCTGAGTGACCCCCTATCACTCAGCAGCTGCAGCAGCAACAGAGCAGGAGGAGGACTCCTTCATGGCTGGGAATCCGCAGCTGCTACCAGAAAAAACATGGATTGTTCATGTCTGCTTACCACGAGCAGCTGCACACAACACAGCGATAATGCAGTCCAGACTAATGTCCTTGTTAGAACTTCTTAAGGATGATGATCACATTTATTTTATGTAGCAACTGCCATCATAAAGTCAACAAAGACTTAACAGCACGAGATGTCTGAAGCATGGGCGTATCGCCAGCAGATGCAGAGCTTTTCTGCCACTTATCTAGTGATAGACAGTTAATATTAGAGTTTGGAGAGGCAAGCAGAGGTTCCTTCAGAGCACCCGATTTTTTGGCAGCTGGGAGCTCCTGGCTCCCACTCCTCTACTGTCCGATAGTTCAAGGTTGGAAAGACCACAGCTGTGCATATGATTTTGCAAACACTGCCAGTCTACAGACCAAGCATGACTTCAGTCATCGATATGACCAATGTACGGTCATATGGAAGTCACACTGTGCTTTTTGTGTATAGGCTTTCTTAAAGGTCTTAGTATAACGATGGGTAAAGTTTGGATTCCCATGTGCGAGCCAGACACCAATGTGCATTAATAAGAAGGTCTTCTGTTTTGCTGGGATCCCAAGCAGAGAAGACCACCAGTGCTGCTCCAGCTAAGATCAGCTCCAGCTGTCTGCTACAGTCCTCATAACTCCGATGCAGCTGAGGTCATCCAGCCAGACCAGTTTGCCCCAGGTACTGGGTCTGTGTCAGCAAAGTGGCCAGGCTGCTGTGCCTGAGTGTCAGCTACATGTCAGTAACTGCTGGCATGAGTTATGGATCAAGTCAGAGGCA
The DNA here is from genome assembly GCA_034781795.1 of Crypturellus tataupa. Lineage (NCBI taxonomy): Eukaryota > Metazoa > Chordata > Aves > Tinamiformes > Tinamidae > Crypturellus > Crypturellus tataupa. The sequence goes on along the minus strand of JAWLRI010000837.1, from coordinate 7,299,067 downwards.
GCCTCACTGACACCAAGAGCATGTCTGTTGTTACCTGTTCACGTCCTGGGCTGCCTGGTTTTGGTCACAATATTCTTTAAGTGGGAATATAAAAGTGAAAATTGTTTCCTCCATAGGACAAATAAATAAATAATAGACAGTTAAGTGCTGCCTACCGCCTTCACCTCCTCTCTCCTGGATGCACCGGTGCTGGGGATGGAGTTGCTTTTTGTGTGATCCTGGAGAGCATGGTGTGGTTAGCATCTCTTCGTGCTTCCCTGCCGATGGAGGTGAGTGAAGAGTAAGTGATAGAGCGATATGTGCCTAAGGAGGAGCTGAATCCTAATACCCAGAACAGCAAGGTTTTTCCCTCTCTCCTTAACTGGGATGTTCAAAGAAGAATCAGAACCACTTCAGATTAAAATCCTGTTGTAGTAAGTTAGATGTGTGACTAGGAGAGAAGCACACCGTTACAGTCGATCATCCTAGCTTTTCGCTTCCAACGTCTACTTTTCTCAAGCAGGGTGGACTATAACTGTACCTACATAGGTGCTGTGTCTCAACTCAGAGTTTAAAAGCAGCCGCTGGAGCAGCAGAGCTGGGCAGGTGCCTGGAGGGAGCAGGGGGCAGCGCAGGGCGCGGCAGGAGAGCGGCGCTGGGCACGGGGATCGCGCAGGGGTAGCGCGCGGAGTGCACTGGCACCGCTCCAGCGTGAGGCAGCAGCCAGACGTGAGCTCCAGAGTGGGGTGAGAGCAGCCTCAGGGCTGGCCCCGGGCCCGGTGCTGCCTCCACCAAGGATGAAAGAGGGAAACGGGAAAAGCGGAAGGGCCTTCCCGCCCACACACCACCCTGCGCCCTGCTGCGGCTGCACCTCACTGGGCACGGCATGGCCGGGGCTGAGGGGTCGGACGTGGCTCCAGCGAGGCAGGTGCTCAGCACAGTGATTTGGAGACAGACCAGGGAATGTCTGACACGAGTCCAAAGAGGAAGAAAATGAGGCCAGATTGAACCTGCAGCTCCCAGGCCTGCAATGTATGCCATCAGTGTCTAGCAAGGAGGCAAGAAGGAACCGGTGGAGAGGACAGTGGGACTTATCTGGAGAGGCCAACAGGTCTCCTCGCGTTGGGAAATGATGCTTCACCTGACACACTTTGCTGCTGCATAGGGGACTCGGCAGCCTCTTTGGAATCACTTTAAACTGGCAGATTACTTCTCAGTAGATCACTGTTTTGTGTCATTTGGGTAAAGCACTACTGACTGGGCTGCAGGAGCCTTTAATGCGGGGTCACATGTGGGGCTGCCTCCTGGTGAGGGAATGCAACAATGGGGATCTGACTGCGTTGGAAGCAGCCTGTGGGAGCGGGTGCGAAAGGGAGCAAAACACTAGGAAGAGCATCGGGGAAGCACCTGAAGAGGAAGCCAAAAAGAGTATTTCTCAACCCCTGTCTTAAATCCTTCTTCAAATCTTTTATTAAATGTTTAAGTTTTCATTATTTAGTGACATATATTTCTCTGTGAATACCATTATGCCTATAGTTATTTGACAGAAAAGATTAAAAAACACTTTTGTGATCATTATTTCATTCCACTACAGGAATAATGCAAACAATAAAATAAAGCATTTGAAATTCTGCATGAGCCAGAAACTCTGAACTCAGACCAAGCCAGGAATATGATTAGACTTCTGAACATGCAGGTTAACCTTCTGCTGTTGTTTGTGTTGCTACTATATTTAGGAAACAAGACTTTGGACAGAGTATATGCATAAGCAATATTTGCATATGCAAAGGGATAACTCATTCATCTAATCATTCTTTTTTCTTCCAGTGAAAACAGTCCTAACAAAATAGTCCTGAATACATTCTAACTCCTTGGAATCCCAGGGGTCAGTGTAATTTGTATGTACTGACATATTTGCAAACTTGCTCAGTAACTTTGTTAATGGGGATCCACTTTGCCGTCCATCAAATACAAATACAAAATAATAATATGGTAGTAATTAAAAAAAAAAAAAGATCTTGCTCTTGTGCTAGGTCATTGTAAAGTGAAGGGATAGTAAATGAGAATATGAACATATTGTGTTCACATGGTGATAAATGTAAACAACTGCCCAAAGTATAAGGCAATGGAGCCACTGAGAATTTTTATATCCTGCCTCAGTATTGCAGGTGAAACTGCATGTGATTATACTGTAATGCTGGATTTGTAGATGATTTATGTGTCTAATTAATTTTCTTTCAGTTGAGTCATTGTTTTTTTTTTTTTTTTTCAGTACTGACTGTTTTTGAGCATCTGTGGGAAAGTTCGTTTCCCTGTCACCATGACATGTAGAGCCTCTGCAGAAGTGTAACACTGTCAGCTCATCTCACTAGGCTGGGATCAGCGCAGCTCTCCATTTAAATTTCTGTAAATGATGTCACTTCAACAACTGGAGAACGACTATAAAACATCCTTGCATGGATGCATCCTTGTATGGAGCAATACTGTGGATATATATCATAAGCAACTTCATCAACAAGGCAATAAGCTATAGAGGTATCTTAGAATTTGCCACTTACTTAACTCTATTGGTCTATCAGAGGCTATTGGAAAACCAAAAATAAAAGTTAGTGAGTGAGTGCATACCTACCTCTGAAATTGTTAAATAAAACCAACCCGGCATATACCACTGGTTTTTTAAAATAAAATAATAATAATAACAAAAAGCTGTTCTTGTCTATTTTGGAACTTAGAAGAAGAGTAATTTGCTAATTTGTATGTCCTCAGATGCTCCACAACCAGGCCCTGAGTCCGAAGAAAGGTGGACTGGTGTGCACATGTTGAGTTCTACATGAGAAACTGGTTCTACATGTTCAAATAATAATAGGAGCCTTCTGTCTCCTGGAGACTAAGATCCAGCCTATAAAATATCTTCCCAATTTGATTTTAAAGGCTGCATTATGGATTTAAATGAAAGCCTGAAATGCTGCTGGGTTTTGTTCCTCTTATAATCATCTGATTTTCCTCCCTTTTTTATTCTTTCTAAATGCATGTGCCATGAAGCTACAACAATTCGTTTAAGTGATCATTATAATAAAATATGAGCTTATGTTCCGGTAATAGTTTCCTCCTGCTGAAGAAAATCATGAAGAACATTGGAAATATTTATTCCTAAGCATTTTTAAACCGTTCTTGGAAGATTTACACCCTGTTGATGTTGACACTAGGCAACAGAACGTAAAAGACAGGGCAGCCCCAGACGGGACGTCTCGTGCTCCTGTTGCGGTGAGGAATGGGGAGCAGCGAGCAGTGCGGGCGCAAATACCTGCTGCCGGGCGGTGAGGATCAAACAGCCACTGCTGAATGGGTGGGTTTGGTTTTTATTGCTTTTGAGAAGCAACCAAAGGGAAGACAAAACAAACCACCGAGAACAAAAAGTGGTTTTAATAAGCTAAAGCTATTGGTCTGGATCCTCCAGTCCACCAAGTTCACTTTGTTTTGCACTCTCTAAAAAAACAATTCCACGTTAGAGAAAACACATCCTTTTGAATTCAAATGCCTCTTCCTTCCTCTAACACTGCCGTCTCTTACTATGTATCCGGGATTTTCTCCTCTTCTATTTCTTTTCAAGCAAGTCTTTTTTGTATACCTTAGATAACAATATAATATGCTGTATTATTCTGTTATGTCTTATGCCACAATTTTATGTCAAAGTAAACACCATAAGCAAAAATTTACAATGAAATGCAGTAATTATAAAAAATAGTAAGAAGAATAATTCAGTGGAAGCTTTTGTCAGCCCAAATCGAATTCATGTTTGTTTTTTTCTGTCCCTCTTGTCACTAAGCACAGGGCAATGCCTGATGAGGAGACACCACTTCAAGTGCTGTGTGAGATCAGCTCTGCTTCTGGCAGCTTTTCATTCATTTGAGGGAACCGAGGGAAATGTAGCCTTTTCATGTTTAAGCACTGCAAAACGAACGAAACCTAGACCTCATGCTCCAAGGGAAGCAAGTGTCCTGGTTCCTCTTCTCAGAGATACTAAGTTGCTTAGATTTCCTTTATTTAACCTCTTTGCGCAGTAAGGGAAAGGGCTCAAGGGATTGGATAGTATGAAAAATTCAAAATGAATGATACAGATCAGTGTGAATTAAGCCATGCAGTTTTCTGCTGGACAGATGAGGAAACGATAGCATAGTTTTTTTCTTTGCATTGCATTGAATCACAGAGAAGCAACACTAATATTGTAAGTTTATGCCCCCAAACTATACTAAGGCAAAGCATATTTGCTTAGGCTGAACGAATATTAATCTGAAATGGAGTTACTGATTTGATTAAAGAGTAAAACTTAACATTTTATGAGACAGATCCATAAAACATCCACTCAATCCAACTGCAAGATTTGCTTAGGATTTAGCTCAGCCTGTGCATTGGCCACATCAGCTGCAGCAAACTGCTTCCTGAATGTTCCTTTTGATGTTAAAAGGATTTAAAGGATTGCTAAATAGAATGAAACTGGAACACTAACCTACTGAGGGACTCAGTGAAACTTTTTCGGTCTATGTTTAGGTCCATGTAAAAGCAGCTTTTACATTTCGTCTGAAGAACTCTTTGGGGAGAGACTGGCAGGGAGCCAACTCCACCTTATAGGCGCTTAATGCCTTATCTGAAAGTCACAGTCCCATTGGAGTTGGTGGAGATCTAGACAACGCAGCCCACAGACTCTAGAGATGACCAAATGAGATGCCTCTCAGTGCTTTCTGCCTCTCAGCAGCCTTTCCTGCTTTTGTTTTGCAAACAACAGTCAGTAGTACAGAAATGTTGCTGTCATTAGCTTCAGAAATCCAACTATTCAGGCTGTCCTCCATCATGGAATCACAGAATCACAAGAGTGTTGAGGTTGGAAGGGACTTCTAGAGATCATCTAATCCAACCCCTTGCTCCAGCAGGGACACCTAGAGCACCCAGGCGGGTTTGGAAGATCTCCAGAGAAGGAGACTCCACAGCCTCTCTGGGCAGCTTGTGCCAGGGCTCTGTCACC
>JAWLRI010000837.1:7269618-7289813 GCA_034781795.1 Crypturellus tataupa | reverse complement strand
CGGCACGCGCGGCGCCAGCGCCAGCTGCGGCAGCGCCGCAAGGAGCGGCAGCGGCCCGAGTGGCTCGTGGAGCGCGAGGGCATCGGGCGGCTGGTGCAGCGCTACGGAGAGGTAGCGGCGCGCGGGGCCTTCCGCGGGGGCTGCCGTGGTGGGGGTGTTCGGGGGTCGTGTCCCCGCCGTGGGGACGCACGGGTGCGGTTTGGGGCGTGTGGAGAGGCGGGAGCGGGAGGTGCTTGGCTAACGTGTGTCTGGGATTTAGCTTGATTTAAGGGAGTTAAAGGCAAAAGAGCAGAACAGTATGTGCTGCTGCGTGATTAGCACATCAGTTTTGTTGGGTGGTGGAGAGTTAAAAAAAAGTAGCTGTCCACTGAACCTTAATTACCCAGAGCACTTTACATTGCTGCCATCATCCAGTTTGTGTATCACAAACTTACTAAATTATATCCCCTTAGTTGCATATAATAGGTTGCTTAAATTATTTTGTTGTTAGTAAAATAGGTTTTCTCCCCTAGACATGCTGTTTCCTTGACATCTCAGCATCTTTGTGAATCATTGGGGTAGCTTGTGGAGTGAGACACGTGCTCAGGGGGGTGTGGGATTCTGTACCCAAAGTCTGCTCTGGAGGTGGACCTGTGTCCATCAGCAAGTGTGTTAGGGCTCCGAACTACCCACTTTTCCAGTGAGTGATGGGCAGCAAGCGCACTCAGGCTGCTGGTGTGGGGGCAGCTCTTCGTCCTCTCCAGTTCATCAAGGTTGGTGCCCACCTGGGAAGTCGCTGCTCATCCGGAAAATGTTCCCTGCAGCCCCCGTTGCTGCTCCATGCAGCCGGCCTTGCTGCCTGGTTCCCCACAGGCTGCTGCCGCTCCACGCGCTCCTCCTGCTTGCTGGCAAGTCTGGTGTGATGTAGTTGGTGCTCCTGCCCCGCACAGAAAATGGTTAGAAACAGGATTTAAAATAATGTTGGATGGCTGTGGTGACCGAATGCAGGGCTTGCTCAGACCAGCCCGTTGTCACCAACCAGCAATCACCCAAGACTTTTCCCTTTATTTTCTTATACTTTCTTCTTCCCAATCTGCCTTAATCTCTCCCTCCCTGGGAGGACAGTGGGGCAGTGGCTCTGGTGGCCCTGGGTGCTTTCTGTCCTCAGAGGTTTTTGGGAGCCGACTGGATGAAGCCCCGAGCATCTGGGTCACACTTAGAGCAGGAGGATGGGCCAGAACCCCCAATCTCTCTCTCAGCCCCACTTCTCCTGGGATCTCAACATGATCCAGACTTCAGATTGTGCTTCTGGCCAGCCTAACTGCATCTTATGACTTTCCAAACAGCCAGCCAGAAGTACTACTTTGACCTAAGCCAAAGGGCTCAAGTAGTATGACTTACTGACGTGGTCAGGTCCTGCTGAACTACCAAACCCTTATGTTAAACAGCAACTTCTTTATTTTCCCTATGCTTAGAGTTTAACACTCTTATTTAAATTAAAAAAAAACATTTAAGATTAAAATAATAAGATTAAACTTATTTTGTTTCAGATAAATGTGAATGAAATTCAAAGATTTTCAGATTTTCCACTGTCAAAGAAAACCTTAAAAGGTGAGTATTAAAGTTTTGTTTGGAAACTTAAGTAGAAATGAATATATTGTTTGTTTGGAAATAAAGAAAATTTTGCTTAAAACTGATTTTAAAAATAATTTTACCATATGCAAAAATGGAAAATGGAAAAAAAAATGAAAAAAAGTTAGCATGGGGTAAGATAAAAGTAAAGCTTTTCTCTCTCTCCCTTTTTCTCTTCACATCCGCCACACTAGGATTGCAGGCAGCTCAGTATCGCATGGTGACTGAGATCCAGAGGCAGACCATAGGTCTGGCTTTACAAGGCAGAGATGTGCTTGGAGCTGCCAAGACTGGATCAGGCAAAACCTTGGCTTTTATTGTGCCGGTGAGTATCTTACAAACCCATAGAATCATAGAATCCTCACTAAGGCTGAGTTATTCCAGAAATCTGTGGTGTTAAAGGTTAGTGGATTCTGGGGGAAAAGCTATAATTCAACTGACATTTGTGTTTCAAGGCAGCATCACTTAAGAAGGCTGCCTGAGGCTTTGGATTAAGTAAACTTCTGTCCCAAGAAATGTTCAGGGATTTTGAAATTTAGTTTTGATCCCCACATTAATAGACCCTGTGCAATTCAGAAAGTGCTTTGTTTTTCTCTCAGGAATCTGTCTTCCTTCTGCAGCTCTGCTAATGTGTCCTGATTCTATTAAAATTTGAAAACTGAGTGTATGAAATGGTGAAATAGCTACAGTTCTACAGGCTTTTTTAGGTCAGTGGCTGGATAGTTTCTCTTCTTGTTTTGTGTTAGTGGAAAGGGAGCGGGAGAGTGATTTTTTTTTTTTTTTTTTTTTTAATAGTCTCCCTAGAAATCGTTCCTAGATCCAAGCAGAAAAACAGGATGAAAACTCCTGCCATGGATAATATGTTTGAAAGTTTTACTTCATACTTTATTCTTGAATAAATTACATTCAGAGTATAACTGAAAAGTTGTTTTTAAAGTGGACATTGCAATTATTGAGGAACCTATTGATGACTGGATAAAGGGAAAAGAAATATAGTTTGGATTATGGAAGTGTTTTGTTTAAACATTTGCTTTTTACTAGTATAGGTTAAGAGTGTCTTCTGTCAGTAGCTCTGAGAACAGTAATAGGTGTTTCAAATATCATATGTAATTGAGAATTGTGCTGTACGTTCAATTTCTTTATTAGTAAAGAATAGAAAAAGTGTAGGTGGCTTCAAAAATAATTGTGTGAACTTTGATTCTCAAGTGCACAAGTGAGACTGCTGAATTAGTTAATTTAGGAGTAGATTCTTTTGTCCTAACAACATGATTTTAAAACAGTGTTTAGGGAAGGGGATAATGGGAAGGAGTTGGACTGGTGAAGAGTGAAGAAAAATTGTATGTGACTGCTAAACAGCATTTGGTATTTCAAAATATTATAATCGGAGATATATGTATATGTAGTATATAATCAAATCAATGAAGTCTTTGTGTTAAGATTAGCTGACTAAGTCTGTATTTCAGCCATGTGAATTCATAAGGGAAGAAATGATCCTGTATGAAACTATACAATACCTTTAGGTGGAATGGACTGTATATAGCATAAATATATGTATATGGAATTGCTCTGTATGTGAACCAGAATTATTAAGGCTGAATTGTTTGGCTTTTTTTTTCTAGTTCTTTCTATTTCTGATTCTCTCAAAACCTTATAAGCAATGAAATTTCTCCTATGTTTCTGCATCTGTTTTCTGCAATTCACAATCCATTGCCCTTTGGCGTTAGATTGCTGCTGGGGCATGTTGCCTCAGCAAGCATCACCATCATCAGCTAGAACTGATACATGATCAAACTGCATGAAATGCATACTGACGTTTCTTAAATCATTTGAACTAACTTCACTTTATCTTTTTATGACTTTTGTTACACGTTTTCCTTCTGAGATTTTTATGATAAGAATATGGTAATTTTTTTCAGGCCTTGGAACTGTTGTATCGCAATCAGTGGACTTCAGCAGATGGACTAGGAGTTTTGATCATATCCCCTACCCGGGAACTGGCCTATCAGACCTTTAAGGTTCTGCGGAAAGTGGGAAAAAATCATGACTTCTCAGCTGGCCTTATAATTGGAGGGAAGGTTTGTCCTCTTTCAGTTTGTCTAAATGAAAAAATAAATTCTAGTCTTGGAGAAAGCCCTTAGATGGAAAAGTCAGGGAAAGGAATAGTCAATGGGAATCTCTTCCTGACCCACTTGTTTTCCAGTAATTAGAACTAAACTGGTTTAACTCATTTTCAGGATCTGAAAGAAGAATCTGAGAGAATCCACAACATAAATATGCTCATTTGCACTCCAGGACGGCTTCTGCAGCACATGGATGAAACTTCATATTTTTATGCATCTGATCTGCAGATGTTGAGTGAGTTTTAAAATATTCCAAAATATTTTGTAGTAGTTTTGAACTATTCCTGTGTGGAGTGTTTCCTTGGCTACAAAGTATGACCCTAGTCAAGGCATGTAGGTAAAATAGCATTTAAGTTCAGGCATGGAGCAATTAAAATAGAAAATGACACAGCTTCTTTCTTGGGTGCATTTCTTTCTCTCAAACTGCTGAGCAGATTTTCCCTAGGATGATAATAACAAGTAGGTGAGTTACTAAGGGACCCAAAATCAAATGCAGCATCCCATTATAATCTTTAGATATGTGTTGACTAATGCTGGCTTTTCCTTTCTAGCTGTAGCTCTCTTGTTTTACTAGGTGTGGTAATTAGTGACATGGAGTATTCACTACAGTGTGTGTGTTTTGAGTGTATTCCAGAAAAGATTTCTTTGCATTTTGACCAAGGTAGTTGTTTCTGTCTTTTTCTTGGCGTCTTTCTTTCATCCTACCAAACTGAATACAAATATCAGCTTAATGAAAAGGTTTGTTTGCCTTTCAGAACTGTGCATAATCTCTAGTATAGCTTGAGGAACTTAAAAGCAATTAAGAAGCTAATGAAGCTGATAAAATGTGAAATTAGGCTTGTTACACTCAGTACAGTTCATTACAGTTAGACAAGACTTGCATTAAATACAGGCCCTTTCCTTAATGTTTTGTCTCTGTGCTGATCTGTGTATTCCTTCCATGTCAATGATGAATTTAGCTTGGTTTCAGAAGAGTCAGTTTTGCTTGGTCATGAACAGTACAGCACTGTGTTACGTTCCATGGTTTTGTTCCCATAATTGGACGAGGAGTTTATAATTTGCAATTTGTGTGCAAATTGATAAATGGATTGCTTGAAATTTGGGTATTCCTATGCTTCAGTATGCGGAGCTGAGGGTACATAATGTTATGGGCATTGCTGTGACTTCTCTCTTGCGTTTTATAATAGTATTTTATGGAGTACATGTGTAGCTAAAGAAAATTCTACAATTAAGCAATTAAGTCTACCAGTTTAAGTAGGCATTAATTTTTATACCAAACAGATCTAAAGTTTGAATTTTATAAACTAAAGCAAAATCATTTTCTCTCAAATCCATTTTCCGGATTCAGTTCTTGATGAAGCTGACAGAATTCTGGACATGGGGTTTGCCGATACCATGAATGCGATCATAGAGAATCTCCCCAAGAAGCGCCAGACGTTGCTTTTTTCAGCAACGCAAACAAAATCGGTGAAGGATCTTGCGCGGCTGAGTTTGAAGGATCCAGAATACGTTTGGGTTCATGAGAAAGCCAAATTCAGGTATGTCAGGGTAATTTTTCTAGATGTGGGGTTTAAAAGGATGATGATCCTGCTTAGCTGCTTTGGAGTCGTGCATCTTTTTCCCTCCAATTCCTGGTCCTGTTGCGTTCCTCTCTACAAGTAGGGAGTTTTCAGAGAAGAGGTTTCATTGCAGGAAAGCTGAGCCTGCACCTTCCTTGTGGCTTCCCAGGAACTACTCTGACTACAAGTTTTTTTTTTTTTTTTTTTTTTTTTTTTTTTTTTTTTTTTTTTTTTTCTTCCCATCAGAGTAGTTACAAAGGTGGCTTAAATTCTGGACAGACCAATCTTCTGACTGTAGTAGCAACCATTTCTTGGTTGTTAGATTTTTGTTCTTTGGCTTTCTTTCCTTTCCCATCTTTGTATTCACTGTGCAGGCAGGAACACCATTCTGTCTTTGCTGCGCAAATACAATTCTGTCTGTCTTTGAATCTGTTTTTCCAAGGGAATGTTACCCTGTTGGGAATGTGCAGAAAGACCCTCCTGTTTGTGTGGTCACTATTGGGTGTCCCTAGGAAACCATATGACACTTGTCCATGTGCAGGGAGTTTGCTGTGCGTGTACAGGACTCTAGCCCTGTGCTTGTGCAGTAAATTGCTTGTGTTCCTGCCTGGCAGTATGTGGTCTACCCAGCTTAAAATAATTGACATGACAAATATGAAAAAGTGCGCAGTGCTACCATATTTATTTTACCTCTCAAAATTTAAGTGAAGATCATTGTTAAAATTTTGCATTTGTGGGTTCTAGTCTCAGAGTAACATATAGCTTACGGACATGTATGCTTCAGTTTTTCTCTCTATGAAGTATGCATGTATTTCCATACCTAAAATGCAGGTGGAGGAAGGTGAAGAGCAGTGGTAGAATAGTCCAACCAAGAGTAAACAGGAAATAATCAGTCAAATGAACTGTAGAAGTTAAGTTCTTTCACAGACTTTAACTGTTGGACTCCATAATGTTTTTTCATTATACTGAAAACATCATTAATAGTACTAATAGTGCTGATAATAAATAAGAGATCTCAAATACAATTGCAAGAAAAGATTGTGTGGATAATATCTTTTTGTCTAAGCTGAGGAGGATATAGTAGCCTAATTTAGTCTTCTGTTTGAGGACTAACTGTACAAAAATGCAAGTTTTCTGAAACTGGTGCAAAGTATGTTTTAAAGCACATTGGAACTTTTGAAATATCTGGGGAGGTATAATTAATAAACTAAATCAGAAAAGTAAAATACTGATTTGTTCTAGAATTACTACCTTTGTACACAGTATGGTGTTAGCTTAAGGAAGTAGTTTCCTGTGAAAGATTCAGAGGGTGAAAGGTACTGTGGCATAATTGAAAGTGACTAGTGAAATAAAATTTAGAGCAGTGTCATGTAATTTCTTTCTCTCATGTGACATCTTCAATAAAATAATTAAAATACCCTTGCTTGCTCTGAGGTGGAGTAGAGGGACTGAGAGAGAAAAGCATTTAAATATTTCAAGGGCAAATATGTCAGAGAATATTCTTTTCTTACTTAGTAGGGAACTGAAAGGTGAGTTAAAATGACAATTTGGAGCTTCACAAAGTCACTTTTCATGTCAGTGTGTGATCAGTAAAAATACCTCAATGCCTTTTTTGTGCATGATTAGACTGTGCTTTGACATTGCCTTGAGCACAGATGATACTTTAATAGAACTAATAGAAGAGATTGCATTTAAGGCAATTTGAATGTCGCTGCTTAGATGTGGAAGGAGTTTGCCTGGGTGTTGAGGAGTAAAGCCAAAAAATATTTTTTTGTCTTCCTCTTCCCCTCACCACAAGATTTTAGTAAGCAAACTGGTCAGTCTTTCAAGAGTAGCTTTCCAGGGGAGCTGGTGAGACTTGTTCTCAGAACTTCCCCATCTCTTTTATTTTATTTTTTATTTTTTTGACGTATTTAACACTCTTGACTTGAGAGAAAGGTCAGTAGTTTTTCAGATATTCTGTGTCTGTATAATCTCTTTGCTTTATTCTCAATGTTATGAAAACCATAGAATATAAATGGACTTTTGGGTTTCTCTTTTAGTACCCCAGCAACTTTGGATCAGAACTACATCGTTTGTGAGCTTCAACAAAAAATAAACATGTTATACTCTTTCCTGAGAAGTCACCTGAAGAAGAAGAGTATTGTGTTTTTTGCGAGCTGTAAAGAGGTATGAGAGCAAGGAGGAGGCAGGCCCAGACCTTACCACCCCTGTGCTGTGTCACGCAGGGCTCATGGGCCAGCCTGGCGGGCAGGAACATGGGGACCCCGGCCCGGCACAAGGAGGCTCCTGCAGGGATCTGCCTGCTGATGTTGGTGCTCTGGTGCTGGAGGGGAAAGCAGCTCGGAGTCAGACAGTTTGGTCTGGCCTTTTTAAAAGCTTTGAAAGCCTGCTGTAAATAAATGATGATTATGAAATAGTATGTGGAAAGGTTCTCCTTACAGTTGTATAGGTTGCAGTCCTTCAGGTGGCTGCTTGTATAACTGTCCTGGGAGTATTTCTTTGATTTTTTTTTTTTTTTTTTTTTGTAAACATCGTTTGATATTTCTTTCTCTAACGTATGCGTTGGGTATTTTTATTATATATGTTCAACAGATAATTGTATGCTAAATATTCATTTTGGTTCTTGCCCTTGTACAAGAAATTACAGTATATCTGTTGTTTTGCTGTTGGCTACTGAGTACTGTGAGGCTTACTGTGAGGCTGTAGACTTATTTCTATAGAAGTTTCCTCCAAGCTATAGCTGAGCATGTAACACACCATCTCTGTAACCATTATCTTAATTATTAGTTAGCCACCAGCTACAGAATAATGTTGCACCTTGGTACTGTACCACACTGTACCACAGTGTGATGAGTGATACGAAATAGACCATCTTTCCAAGACAAACTCTTGCTGCTTGACGCAGTGAGGACAATGTAGACTGCCTGGAGAGCAAGCACAGGAATTACAGCCTGCCAGAATTGTCTAAAAGCAGCACTTCTGAGGGACCGTTCATGTTTGAACTCTTCTGTACAACTGAGCTAGTTGTGCTTCAAACCTCTCCCCTTTTGGAGTGAGAAAGGTATCCTGGCCTTGACCATGTCCTTCTCCTATTGAAGGAGCTGTCTATGCAATGGTAGGTTGTGTCTTTCTGATGGGGAGAACAGTGTATTTTGCTTTATGTGCCGAGGCTGTAGCAGTTTGAGGAATGCGATCGCTACCGTGTCCTGTTACATTTATTTTTCTTGTGGTTTGCTGGGTAACAGGTGCAGTATCTGTTCCGAGTGTTCTGCAAGCTCCAGCCTGGCGTGCCTGTTCTGGCACTGCATGGCAAGCAGCACCAGATGAAGAGAATGGAAGTCTACAACTGTTTCCTTCGGAAAAAGGCGGCGGTTCTTTTTGCTACAGATATTGCAGCTCGTGGCCTCGGTAGGTGCCTGTTAAAGCAAAAGAATATCCACCAAGTGAGGAGGCAAACTTGTAGAGACTTTGTCAGTACCAGAATGCTCTTAAGGCCAGGTTCATTCTTGCAAATCAATCTCCAGTTTGCTACTACTGTATTTAAAAGCTCGTCACGGTGTCTCGGAGAGGAGCATCGTGCTTCCCACACACTCCTGGCATGGCTTTACTGAAGAGAGGTGCAGTTTCCCTTTCAGTCCCTGAATGACCTAAACTATTATTACTCTTGTAACGCCATTTTACTAAAGTAGACAGTTAAAACTGTCCTTTTTTTAAAAAAAGTGTAAATAATCTAAGAGAAACTTCAATGTCTGTGGACCGCATGTGGCATTATGGGACAAATAATAGATGGAGCACAATAATAGATGAGGCAAAAGCAATTATATTCCATAGGAGCTGTTTTGGCCCAAGTTTCTCTTTCATGGTCGTAAATGACTGCATTATAATTTCCTCTTAGTTATTACTTTTGGAAATACTTTCCTACTTATGATACTTTTTCAGGAGTTGTGTTTCTTTGGGGTAGCAACTTTCATTGACCAAAGGAGAAGGCTTTGTTAGGATGTTACAGGAGGTGGAAATTGCTCCAAAATGGAAGTGAGCAGAAATGAAAAATATTTACTGTGCCTTCTGCATAGCTGAAGTGCTGCTGCGGAGGAATACACGTGGGCCTGCGTTGAGAGTGTGGGTGTAATGGTGGAGTGCTGCTGGCATGCTCAGGAAGTCACACTGGCTCAGTGCGAGCTGGATGAAATGAAGGAATTAGAAATTGCCCTTTAAGGCTGTAATTCACTTGGAATATTGAGTTGTTGGTCCGGCCTGCTGACTTACTCTCCCTCTTATGGCGAGGGACTGATGTTTTTTTTTTTTAACATAGACAGCTATAGCACTGGTGTCTGACCACAGCTCACTTCATTCCCAATAGTGTAGGATAATGAAAGTCTAGGAAAAAGTAGGTCAAATTCTGTTATTAAATAATTAAATGTTGTGGGATTTTTTTTTTATATTATTATTGTATGCATGACACAAAGCATCTGTCTCCTCTTGTCAAATGTGAAATTGTTCCACTCATTGCACTGTCATAGCTTAGGAAATGAAGACACCATAATTTTAACTTCCTTTGATGAAGAGAATGGTTGTTTATAATGTGCTAATACTTGCAATTAATTTTATTTTAATTCAGAGATTGTATGCAGGCAGTGTCTATAAATTGGTATCTAAATGATAGGTCTTATAGGAAGCAATGCTCAAAGTAATTATTAACCCAGGGAGGGGGATTTCAGTCCATAGAGCTTAAAATAGAACACTTCTATTTCTTTTTTCCTCTCTCCTCTTTGCACAGACTTTCCAGCAGTGAACTGGGTCATTCAGTTTGATTGTCCAGAAGATGCAAACACCTACATCCACAGAGTGGGAAGAACAGCCAGGTTCGTATTCAATTCTGATTAATAGTTTGATGTTTTAAGCTAGGTAACTGCAAGCACTGCTAACTGCTTAAAGACTCGCTTGAAAAAAACAAACAAATAAACAAAAAACAAAATGTGAATTGGAAAGAAAGAAAGAAGGCTAATAACACCATAAGAGCATTTGGTTATTTAAAAGAAATGGTTTAAATTAACCATCTTTTTTTTTTTTTTTGTCAGCATGAGACATATAGCATAGAGGACCAATAATGTTTAGTCTAGTGTGAATAGTCAGAACCTTTGGTACTTAGCAGGATTACCACAAAAGCTGTGTGGATCACATTGGTGTTTGGAGAAGCTTGTGTGGCACTGCCATTTATAGGTAAATTAAACTGAATCCGAAATGTCAAAGTTTTATTTGTCATTGAAGATTCATCAAAAGAATCATAATATTTCTTCTTTCTTTTACTTTAAGTAGTAAGAAATCAAACAGGGTTAATGACTGTTTAAAATTTTATTTTTCTAAGTCTTTTTTGTGGTATTATGTTCTTAGGCATAGCTTTAGTAAACGTGTCTGTGGCCAAGGCTTTATAAAGGATGGGAGTTACTTAGATACACTATTGAAAACCTGGTTCTTGATCTCTGAAGTTGGCTTTCAAAAAAGCAGGCGTTATTGAGGTATATAATTTGGTAGATTAAACATCAAAGGATGAAATGAAAGACCTAGCATTAAATCTTGTACATAATTCAGTGTGTTTGCAGTAGGATTTTCCCATCGGCTTTTCAATATAATTTGAAGTCAAATACAATGACTGAACAGTCTTTCAGAGCAGCGTGTCAGTAATTCCTACTGTAGGAGTTTGAGATATGTTTATTTGGATCAGGCAGCAGAAAGTTTTGGTTGCACAGTAGTAGGAACATGTGTACTTTGAGTCCTTTTTCAGAATGTCAGGATTTTAGGCATATATTTGTTGTATTTGGTGACATCTGTTCCATTTTTCCCTGTGTCCAAGTTTTTCCTTCCTACCCTGTAGCTGTGTTCCTAAGGACTTGTCCAGATTTAGAGTCCTTAGATATTTTCCCTACTACTTACTAGATACTGAGAAGGATGATGGTAAGCTGCAGCTTTAGAGATGGGAAGAAACTCTATAGAGGCAAATAAATTTTAATAAAATGCCACTCTGACTGGGATGCCAATTTTGTAAGGGCAAGTGCCCGTCTTTGGACGCCTCTTAAATAAAACTGTGTTAAATATATTTTGGAAATATAGATGTCTGCCCCTAGCTTCATTTAGGTCTCTCTCTTTGTGAATTTTTCACTAGCCAGAGCTCATAGACATTGCCAATTCCACTGCAGGCAAAGCTTTGCAGAGGGTTTCTGCCTCCACACCTGAGAGAGATCAGGCAAGGTTCTACTCTGCCTGGGTTGTCGTTTGCAGGAGAGGCTCAGAGCAGTTTTGTGCTGAACTTCACTAAACAAATCGGTATTCAGCACTGCAGTTATGGGCATGAAAGAAACCACTGAAAATAAGGAAAATACTAAATAGAGTCATATACTGCAAATGCTGTGCTGTAAGTAAATAAGCTGATGTTGGGTAGGAAACTTTGTTTCTTTTCAGGGGCAGCAGTTAGTATGAGAGCAACTTATGTTTTCCCTATAAACTTAATAAAAATTAACTGCAGCTTAATAGTTGTCATTAATGAGGTTAGGGATAATTATTAAGTTTTATGGGTTATGAGAGTGTCTAATTGCGTGGAATGAAAGCTAAATTAAATATCTCGGCTAATTGGGAGACTGTTAAGCTGTAATTAAAACTGGATTGCTCAATACTGTTTGGCTTTGAAATCAAATTATTTTGTGGCACAAAAATATGAAAGTCAAAAGAAAGTCTTAATTTGGGACAGAGGCTGAAGAATGTTTGAAGTGTTGTGTTACCACAACTCTTCTGCACTTTTGCAAAGCTGTAGCAGAAGCGCAAGATGCTGATTGATTTAAATGGTGAAGACCAGTGTGCTCCCTGTGCAGGGTTTCACCTGCACTTCGTCCTACCGTGGAACAGAAATTTCAACCTCTGCATTCTTGTCTTGTGGTAAAGTAAAATCAAGAAAATCTGATTAATGCTACTTTTACTTTGTAGTAGAGTTGGCATAACCTGCGTAATTTTATTTTTTTTTTAACTTGTAAGGTATGCTAGTCTTACAAGGATTGGAAAAACTGTGAAAACTACTTCTTCCAGTCCCATTTAAAAATTTTTATTTAAAGCCCAGCTAGCATAGTAACATGATTTCTAAAATATTAACAATGCTGTAGCCATGTCCTTAAATATTTTTGACTATATTCTAGTCATACAGTCTTCTAGCAAATATTGTAACTTAAGATATTAGATTACAGAGATTTTCCTATGAATTTTAGTTTAAACATTCTAGTAAATAAGAGATACTGTTGGAGATCTGCAAAACTTGGTGTGACTTTTAATTTCTATTGATGCCTGCTGGTTTCTAGCCCGTGAAAGCTGCAGTTGAAAAGATTTCTTCTGCAGTTTGGTGAAACAAGTGGCAGTGCCACTAGAGGACAGCAGAAGATAATCCTGAAGCAGAGCCACATGCCTCTCCCCTGCTTCCTGACTGTTTTTCCAAGCATAACTTTTAAGTTCTGTGCCATGGAAAGGAACATAGATAGGGAGGCTTTTCTTGCAGTCACGATTGCAGTGACAAGTAGGATAGATGTTGGGAGGTCTTTCTGTTCATGCATAAATAGCTTGTGTTTTGGATGTGCCCATATCCTGTTATCTTCTTTCTAAACATTATCTTCCTCCTACCTTGCTCTCTTTTTCCTTCAGAGGAGACTGAAGGTTGTTTGTATTTAGTGATTTTTTTTCTGTCTGCAGAGCCTTATTTTAAGGACATTGCTGGTGAAATGTAAAGACAATAAATCCATTGCTGTGCAGTCTTTATAATTGCTGTGGATACAGATTTTTATATATAAGATCCAGATCTTTATATAACCTTCAGGTCTGGCTGAGGCTGAGAGTTCTAATATTAATGCTGTTCAATCTGGGCAGGATTTGGTAGGTGCTTAATCTAAATTGGGAAATTCACTGTAATTTTTTTTTATTTGAATACAGTATGTTTATGTATATAAGCATGCACATTCAGTCTAACTGTATATAACCCTTTAGGTAAACTATATCCTGAAAACAAGCGGAATAAAATCCAGTATCCTCCAGGCAGGCATTGCCTGTTATCTTAGTACTGGCTGCTGTGATGATCACAGTGAAAGAGCGTGAATAAAGACTTGGAAGATCCATAGTCCTTTTGATGTGTTGTGGACACTGAGGAGTGTGCACATGAGTTTTGGAAGGTGAAAGGGGGCAGATCATCTAATGGTCTGGCTCCATCACGAAGTAAACTGCTCTGATATATGCTCTTTGGGGCTCCCCTTAATTGCATGTTATAGATAGGAGACTAATAAACCTGTAGAATAATCTGTCCAAGTGGCACTAAAGCATTTCACACTGGGAAGTGCATCCTAGAGGGACATGTTTTGGGTAGCAAATAAACTACATAATTGAGATGGCAGCTCTGTGTTTGATTAATTTTTTTTGTATGTAAGACTTGCTGAAGCACTTCTAATTTTTAAATGTAGTATGTAGTATTTAGACCATCTCCTATATTGCTGTCAAGTCATTGTCTTAAAATAAAAGTAGCTGCCAGTGGAGATTACAGTAAATTGTTGACAGCGTATATTTAACTGGCAATTTATTTTATTAAAATCTCTAAAATTAAATACTGTAGCCTAGCTACGTTCTTGACAATGTCCTGTGGTGCTGCAGTTGTAGCCATTGGAATTTTTTATCTAGCGATGAGATATAAACGGTCCCATACACTAAAGTACTAAGTGGCTGTGGTGGCTGCATGCTGATGTGAAGCTGTCCTGGAAGCTATCAAAAAAATAAGCACGTATATTTCAATGCAGTGGAGTGGACACAGCTGCTCTGGGAAATGGATTGCTTGAAAACCAACTGCAAGGCTTGCCAGCCTCCTCAGGCCTTTTAAATTCAATTTATTTTGCCACTACCATGGTGGGGTGTGTGAGGTGCGGCCTTGTTGTATCGGTGGTTTCTGCTGCCCGAGGCCACTGAGCAAGGATGGTGCTGAGCGAGTCTGAACCAAGGGGGAGGGTGACTTTGGGGTGTGCATAAAACTGAGTTCTGTGATTCTCCTGGTTTGCCTGTGGATATAATCGGGCCCTACTGTGTGCTATCGCCCGCTATCCTATATGCTGTTGTAGATGTACTGCCTGCTGCGTGGCTGAGGCGCCGGCAGCGCCAGCGTCGCTCCTGCTGCGCCGCTCCCGAGGTGCCTACCCGGCTTCCAGGGAGCTCTGTGCATGGCCACCCTTAAGGGAAAATGTCTGTATTGGAAACCGCTGGTTCTCTGGAATAGGAATGCTGGTATTTGGGCATGTGTTCATTTGTCGTTTAAAATATGGAATAGCAGATTTCCCTCAACAAGCAAGAACTCCAGCAGTGCAAAAGACATGAGCAAGAAGAGCTTTATCTCCTGTTTATCTTGGCCTGGGAGAAACAATATTTTGTTTTGAAACTTAGATGTCTCCAATCCCTTTAGTGGCAGAAGGCCCGGAAGGCAGTATAATTGGAAACAAAATTTGTTTAAATGGAGCGCAGTGTGAGGAAGCTAAAGCTGTTACTTTCTTTTAAGAAATATTTTTTAAAATTATAGTTTATATAATCAGATTTAATAGTTGAATTTTAAAACAAAACTATGACTTATTGTATTTCTGTGTATTTTTTGCCTTGGGGTAAATATAGATATTATTTTTTCCCCTGCTGAAGGTAGCCTGTGGGTGAAAAGATTTATTCATATGAGTATCAGATTGAAATAAGTCTTCTCAGAATAAAAATGCTGATTTTGACTTTTTGGGGGTATATTTTCATAGCTGTTTAATATTATTCTTTTACATAGAGTGCAACAGACAAATGCGTGCATCAAACTCAAATACTTTATGCTTTGCTGTTGATATTAAAGAATTGAAAATCATTAAAACAAATGATTTAACATGCTAGAATTATTAGAACTTGACTAAATTAATAGTCTTTATTAAGGGTGGTGTTTGACATTGTTAATTAACCTATTCAAAAGGTAGATTTTTGGAAACTAGGTTAGAAACAATTAGATTTGTATTTGTACCTCAGATTTAAATTTGCAACCTTATCCTCAAATTTCAAGTGCAGTCTTACATAGGTTAATAAGTATATATAGAATTTTGTTGGAAAAGGGCATCTCATATTCTTCCAGTCTTTACTGGATTAGGTAGTTGGCTGTAGAAGCAAAGAACTGTGCTGGGTTTGATTTGTGTTTGTCAATCATTCTACACGATGGATTTTTTTCATTCTATGTTTTTAATGAAATCTAAAATTGTATGCAGAGGTTCAAAGAACATTGTTGCAGAGTCAGCTATTCAGATATTTGTGTTCTGAGCAGGGTTTGAATAGCGTGCAGTGAATAAACGATGGCCTTACTGGGTGAATAGTTAGGCTCCCAGGAGAGGTAACTTAAAGGATTTGCACCAATGGTTGGGCCAGCATGTACAATGACTTAAAAGACCTGTGAAGAAATAAATTTAGAGTAGTATTAAAATAAGCACGCAAAAGAAGGCAAAATTATTGGTGCTATCTATCTGAAGGGTTCAATTTGAATGTATAGTAACTTCAATGCTTTTTTATTTATCACACCTCAGTGACTTGACTTTTGTATGTCAGGGTTAACTGTCCTAAGCAGATTTTACACTCAAAATTTCTTCTCATCTTTTTGAAGTTACATTGTTTTGTTCTTTTTTTGTCTACAGCTAATGGAAATGTGTGTGGAATGCATAGAATGACTACCCAGGGTGCATTGATTTTATAAATCTGCATACAGTCTTTTTTGGAAATGCATTTTTTATTTTGCTAAATATTACTTTTGTGTTTCTTAGGCCTTTCAGGACTCTTTTGACTTTCTAATGATAACTAATTGGGCATTTTGGTTGTCATTCCCAAATCTTCAGAAGTGCTGGCCTCACATTATTTTTAAAGATTTCCTGTTGTTCTCTCTAGGTTTTGTCTGAGTTTGAAGGCAACATGTCCTCAGAGCTAAATTATTTAATAAGTGAGATTGAAACTCAGATCTTGAGTTAGTGACTAAGTTGGATTGGAGTTCAATCATGAAAATAATACCAGACAGTCCCATTCTATATAAATTCTAATAAAGTATTGTCTGATTATAAATCCTAGCTAGAGAGTTTTTCCAGAGTCAGTCAAATCTAAAAAATTCAATTTTAAGTAGCTTAATATTAAAAATCAAATTATTGAAGGACTGAACCATGACCTCAGTGTTGATTACAAAGTTTCTTAGGCTTGAGTCCATGAATGCTAGCTTTTTCTCCCTCAGGTGTCATAGAAATACAATAGAAACGTTATCGAAGGCACTTCACATATAACAGTTTTGCTTATTAGGCATGGATGATTACCAAAATTTTCTCAATGGTATGAGGCATCCTTAAGTCTTTGTAAGAACATGTGTAGCACAATTTTAATCGCTAAAATCGTCTTTTCTGCCTTTTTTTTTTTTTTTTTTACCTTTATGAACATTTACCTACATTCTTGCAGACACTCAGCTATGCCTTTGTCCCTGAAATAAAATAATAAGGCTGAGGCTTCAGGCAAATGACAGGAGAGGAAAAAAAATAAAACAAGAGAAAAGGAAAGTTCAATTCTTCCAGCTTTCCGAACTTTTGTGGAACTGGAGCTTGGGCTGACAAGGCCTGGAAAGGCAGTGTGTTGCTCATTCTTCTTGGCTCTCTATAGTAAATCTTGTCTGGGGCAAGAGGAGCTTTTTCAGAAGTTGATTTAACTTTCTTGATGTCCTAGTTCTTTAACTGAAAGGACCTGCTCTGGTGAGCAGGAATTACTATTCTGGAATACTAATGTTCCTTAAAATGGCCTATGGGTTTGGAATTACAAGGTTTTTTGGGGATGTCTTTAAGCTCAGAAGTTTGGCAGAGGTACCTTACTTATTCCTAAGTCCTTGTCTGTCAGAAGACAGATAAGCTGATAGCACAGTTGATGCTATCCACGCTGGCCCACTTATGCTTAAATTAGATCTTCAGTGGCAAAAGTCAACTTGGAGAAGTCATATTTAAGCAACAGATGAAAAATACACATTTTTGCTTAAGATTATTGATTTCTCACCTCCAAAAGTACAAAAAATCTACACTGAGGTTCCTTGCATAGTTTTGTATGTGATGAACATCTCCAAAAGCATTGGCCACCTGCATTATATTGAGTTTTCTGGAAATGGGAAATATGCAAATACAGGAAGCTGTCACACAAGTATTCCCATACCTGCAGCCGTCTGTAGACTGTGCCTACATCCTTTGATGACGATTTTTTCCATGGTTTGCCTAGCATTTTTTAATAGGATGTTTCACATTAACCCAGAAATATATTAAAGCAGTTGGTTTAGAAATAGTAAGTCAAGCACTCAAAGATGCTAAATGTGAGAAGCAACAAGACTTGTGAACCACATCCTAACTTTGGCTAAATGTAACAACAAAATCATCCTTTGTAGGCACTTATACAGTCCTTGGTAAATGAGGAAAGTTCTTCCTGAGAAACTCAACAGACATTCTTTTCAGATATTAGATCATTCTCATAGATCTTTTTGGAATTCTTTACTACTATAACATCTATTTTAAAGAGAAAAGCAGAATTAGCTGCTACTGTATAGAAAGAATTTAAGAGGCTGTTATTGGCAGCAATGCCATCTCGGTTCTCAGATTGGACGCAAGGTTTGGGTAAGCAAGAGGATATTTTCCTTCTAATTTCCATTGGGAGTTAAAGTTCATTCAATGAATATTTTTCTGCCCTGGAGCTGTGACCATCAATTTTTGCCATAAAATTCCAAGTCCTTTGTGGCTCCATTGTTTTCCAGGATTCCACTGCCTCTTCAGACAGGGCAGTATGTGCCATGCACCTATTTAATGGAAAAAGCATTTTGAATTTGGCTATTAAAATACAGAGTTGTCTTAAAGTGTTGGTCTGTATGAATAAGACAGTCCAACTCTATATAAAGGGCCCAAACATTTATTGAATGTTTTGTCAGTAATGACTTATGGTCCCTTACCCTGTTGCCAAAGATGGATTGCCCCAGCCTGAGCCTACAGGTTGCTTTAGGACTTGCTCAGAACTATTCTGCAGAGTGATATTTCTGCATCAACAGTGTTGTAGGTCTACTAATTTAAGAGCTTATCAAAGCCATATTTTGATAAATTGTCATAGTGTTGCCGTGTGACAAAGACGAGAGTTTTGATTTTCCTGGCAGATTTCCTAATCTAGAATGGCAGTGTTAAAATTTGGTGACAAAAAACATTTATAAGAATTTTAAAAAAAGCATTTTTTTTTTCTGGAATTATCCTTAGACTCAAAAGCATTTTATTGTGGTTTTGCAAAGACATCAAATGAAAGCAGAGAGCTGTAATGAAAACCGTCAGACTGTTTTTACTGCAGCTTTGGTTGCTGCTTGGCGGATGATGCTTGTCGTTTGTAGACAGCTCTGCAGTACAGTTTTTGCCAAGTGGTAGCGGTTGAGACTGAGGAATGTGGTCTCCCTACATTCCCTCCCAAGTGATTTCTATCTGTTAGTGATACAACTCTCATCTGGGGTGCCTTAGTCTTCCTTCCCTTCCCTGGCCCACTCCTAAACCTTAAGCCAAATGGCCATTTTCCTCCATGGCATTTTTATCTGTTCCTTCCTCCACAAAGATTGGATTGGTCTTTTATGCTGTTGCTGCTGAGTTTTTATTGGAATGAATCCCTTATATCCCCTTGATAGGGAGACTTACCTTGAACCTTTTATTTTCTCTGTTGTTTCTAGCCCAGAGACAAAGTAATAGAATCTCCCACCTTTCTGCTGAAATGTAATAGCTTTTGTATAGGCCCCTTTCCTTGATGGTTCTCTTGATGAGGAAGAGTTAATGTGATTTGGAGCACAGACCCAACTAGAAATGTGGGATGGGGTAAGAGAAGCTGAAGATTTATGGAAGGGCAAGAAATGAATGGATAAATGATGGACAGCAGAGGGAGAAATATTGATCCAGAAACAGATTAAGAGTAGAATAAATATTGAGTGAACAAGTTAATTATTATATAGAAAACAGAAAAGATACACAGATATGTTTGAAATAGCTAAGTTTTAACAGCATACGAGGAAAAAATGTGACCAGAATAGGCATAAAACCAAAGATCTGGTAAGATAGTAAATAAATTTGATTTAAAATAGCATTTGAATAATAATATAATGACTAATTTGTTTCAAAATCTCTGACTGTGAACAGTGCAAGTAGTTTCTGTATTACAGCCTGCTGTTCTCGGTGCCCCTGTGAGCAGCTCTGCTCGTTTACTGCTGCTCTGGAGACTGCCTGATTTCTGGCTTGCTCTGGTTTGTCCCACAAATTGCTGTGTTGAATTCTGTTCCGTTTTGGCACACTGGTAAAATTAAATTGGGTTGTTTTTATGCAATGAGGACTCTGCAGTGCCTTTCTCTTAACCTGTTAACTTGCTAATAAGTCAAAAGGATAATTCTTAAGTGTATAGAAGAGGAATGAATTGCAATAAATGTAGACTAAGATAATGCAGACAAGCTAATTCATCATTGTACCACTCTTGTAGTAAGATTTACTGTTTGTTTACTAGTGCTGTTGAGTAATTTGTTCTCCATGAGCTTCTTCAATTTACAAATCATAGAATCATAGAATGCCTAAGGTTGGAAGGGACCTCTAGAGATCATCTAGTCCAACCCCCCTGCACGTGCAGGGCCACCTACAGCCTCCTGGGGCACAGGACCGCATCCAAGCGGGTCTTGAAGATCTCCAGAGAAGGAGACTTCACAACCTCTCTGGGCAGCCTGTTCCAGTGCTCTGTCATCCTCCCTGTCAAGAAGTTCTTCCTTAAGTTCCTGTGGAACTTTTTATGCTTCAGTTTGTGGCCATTTCCTCTGGTTTTGTCA
>JAWLRI010000837.1:7255145-7269518 GCA_034781795.1 Crypturellus tataupa | reverse complement strand
CCCAGGTGCAGGACTGTGCACTTGGCCTTGTTGAATTTCATGAGGTTTCTCTCCGCCCAGTTGTCTAGTCTGTCCAGATCAAAAAAAGTAGTGACAAAGATCAAAAAAAGTAGTGACTGACCCTTTGTTATAAGAAAAAATGCTTTAAGAACAAAATAGAAGGTTTTTTTTTTTTTTTCGACCATAGATCTGAGTAATTCTCAATCTGAGTTTGGTACAGCTGTTAAAGCAATGGTGAGGCAGTGCAAGGTATATTTTTTGGGGAATCAATCTCTGTATTTTTTTTCTTTAGAAAAAAAACCTAATGTTTTTATGCTCTTCTTTTAGTAGTGCCTTTTTTAACATGCAAGTAGAAGTTATTTGAGATGAAAGCATTTAATTCTTAGCTTTTACTTTCTTTCAGTTGAAGGACATGCAGATGAAAACCAGTTGTAGCCAAGTGTTTGGAAGAGTTTATAGAGTGTGCAGCCAAATAGCTCTATCTGCGCATATTGTATTGTAAGCTTTAAGTGCCCTCAATCTTTTGAATGCACAGAAGAGTTAAGAACTGCTAATCTGAGTCTGTATCTTGGCCCCTGGCACTTGATGTTAATATGTAGTTATATACATGCACTGGGGGACATGATTTGGTTGGCACGCTGGTGATGGGTTTATGGTTGGACTTGATCTCGAAGGTCTCTTCCAACCATAATGATTCTACGATTTTATGTTATATATTCATAGTTTTGAAACCAGTAAAAAGTCAAAGTGTTGGCACTTTCCCTTTCCCTTTGTAAAGTAAGGATTGTTGTCTGCTATTTGGGCTGCTTCTAAGGTAGTGAAAGTAAACTCTCATTGCTTATTGAAAATTTCAACAAAAAATGTGTATTTTTGGTATGTTTACTTAGTGTCTTTTTTGTTGTGTTTGATCAGATACAAAGAAGGTGGTGAAGCTTTGTTAGTCCTGCTTCCTTCGGAGGAAAAAGGCATGGTGGAGGAGCTGGCGCAGCGGAAAGTGCCCGTCAGTGAGATCAAGTGAGTGACTAACGGCCTGTCTGTGGCCATCCTTCCTTCTATGCAATAGTTCCACACAGTCATGATCTAGTCAGGTGCCAATAAGCACCGTGAATTGCTTGCAGTCAGCCAAGCCATGGGAATCGTTTGTTTCTAGCAGTATTGTAGTAGGAAGGACCTTGAGACGTAGCCTGTTCTATCCTGCTTCGCAAAGGCAGGCTCAGCTCCACAAATCATTCTTGACAGACTCTTGTCTAACTTGCTGATGAATGTCTGCACGGTTTCCCAAGGTGATCTCGTCCATGCTCAGCCGTTCCTGCCATTAAGGGTATTTCCTCAAGTATCTGATAGGCATCTCTCTTGTAGCAATTTAAATGAAATATTTCTTTTGTCCGGTGCCAAAAATGTATGGAAAATGACTTATTCTCTTATTCTCTGCAACTCCCTTATTGAACATTATCGTGCTTTTACCTTTCTTTCTGGAGATTAAATAATTACAATTTCTTTAATCTTTCCTTGTATTTTTTTTAAGAAGTCTTATCGTTCTTGTTTCTCCTCCTTGTCTTTTCATTAGTTCCAGACTGTTTTTTCCAATTTGTCATAATCTTTCTGAATCAGTAAGTTGAAGGATAGGAAATAAAAGATGGGACTAAATGATCATTTTTCATAGTGGAGAAGGTATATCAATGGAGTTGTGTAGAGTTTTAGGCCAAATGTACAAATTGAAAATTACTTTTTAGAGAGTTACAAACGGATGCAATGATATCATGTAACAATAAAAAACCATCTACCTTTCCGGTATTTATTAAGTGAAAAGTTGTCCGCATGTGAGAGATTTAAAAACCCCAACTGCAAGAATAGTAAATAAATAAATAAAAAGAAATCAGTAGTGATTTCCAATTAGCTATTTTAAGTAGGAAGGAGTCCTTTGCTCTCTGAGGCTGTCAGCCCAATGCTAAATCAAAAAGGCAAACAGAATATGAAGGAAATGAGAGAAGAATTGAAAGCAAGCCTGCAAATATTCAGTAGTCTGACTAATTTTGAATACTCACAGAGTTCTCATTACCATGAGAACTTCTCTGGCATGCCAAAATGCCAGAGAAGAGTGACAGTAAAAATTAGGTTTTGTGCAGGTAGATGTGTAGATGTAAATATGGCAGTAAACTACTTTGGAACTGTTAAATATTACATACATATTTACAAGCAGCCTTTAATCTTTAAAGTTCTAGGTGCAAGCTGTAAACTCAAATTATTTTCTGTAGTACTTTGAGTCTACTTCATTGCAGTTAATTTTGTTGAGTGCCAGTAAAAAAGAGCTGCTTCCCAAGGACATCTCCTAACAAGCTTTTGTGCCTCTGGAAAATTTTACCAAAGGAAGAGATGCTGCTGGGCTGCGCTGCAGCCTCGCTCCTGGGGGCCCCTGCAGCTGCCAGCTTGTTCACTGTGGCCGTAGGAGCCTGGAGGAAAACATGGAGCAGCTGGAGCAAGAAGGGGCTGCTGTTCGAAAACCCACTGAGGTGCAGGCAGAGCTTTGCACTAGGCAGTTTAGCCGCTTCTGTTCTCCAGAGCAAAGTGGCACCAGCAGATTCAGTGTGTGAAGGCCTTGGAAATAGGAGTTTAAGTATAAAACTTGCAGCTTCCACTACAGCTGACTGGGCGTTTCCTATGCTGGATATTGCAGTGGTGTGTGTTTTTAGTGCAGTGCAGATCTTCTCATCAGAAGTTGTGTTTGAAAAGGAAAAATGCAGACATGTTCCCATAGGTCAGAAACTGCTTCAGCCTTTTGTGTGGTAGCGACACGCTCAGTATGTTAATGGTGTTTGAACAGCTGTGTGGAAGGCAAAGTATTTTTAAGCCAGATCGAGAGCAAGCCTCCCATTTTGGGTGCCATTTTGGCAGGGTGGTGCTTTTTGTTACTCTGCGTTTTATTTATTTATTTATTTATAATTCCACTTTGGTGAGGATGGGGAAGGAAGCATGTTTTTTGAGCAGTGCTTGCCTTCTCATGTTGAAAGTGGGAATTTAGAGAAAAGCAGAGTATCAACCAGCAAACTTAGAGAGCAAATGACTTAAGTTCATAAAAACCAAGCAAGCAGAGTTCTGTTTTCATTTTGGCACAGCCAGGTGTGACAAGTTATGTAATTGGATGCCAAAATAGCAATGTCGGTCTGTAAATTCGCAATATGTTCAGAGCAAAGAAGAGAAGGGAGAAAAAAAAAAAAAAACAGAAACAACCTAGGTAAAAGGATAGACTATGTCATGAAATCAATTCCTTTCTCTTCCATAGCTTACTCCTGCTGTTTTTAACAGTTTAAGTTTATAAATTATGATACCATTAAAGTTTTCTATATTTATTAGGTTTTTCTGTCCAAATAATCACAAGCACAAAATTACCACAAGGAAGAAACATGCCAACTCCTTATTAAAACAGTCCATTTTAGCAATGACCAAGTCCTTCTGGACTCCCAGGATTTCAAAGACACTAGAGGAAAGATGTCATGAAATGTTACTGGAGAGAGAAGAATGCAGTATTCTGGCTTTTTACAAATATTCAAGTTTGCAAGTTTTCACATTCATTAACAAATGTAACCTCAGAATGTGCTCGAGGCACTCTACCCTATTTGTTAACATAACTTTAGATTTACATCAGTCTTACTGATATTTTACAGGTGAACGCAAGGTATTTTATGTCTCTTCCAAGCCCTTTTTTTACAAATAGTTTTCTTACAAATTACTTAAGATTTTAGCTTCAGTAATTTTGTTATTTTGGGAAACAAAATGTTGCATCCTATCTAAGTTTATTTTACGTTATGCTTGGGGCCTCACTGGCATAGTGTCTCCTGTAAATATTTAATCACATTTTTACCGTAGTCAAGTAATTTTAGGAAATAGTGAGCAACAGTGGGCCCAGGTAAGGACTGGGAGTTGGTGTGGGCTTTTTCGCAGTGAATCAGTCATGACTACAGTTGAGCACAGCTTTAAGGCCAGTTTTGCATTTGTGTAGAGATCTCATGTAGACCCATGTTTCCCCTGCTTGTTTATGAGAATGGGACTGCCAGATGTTTTGTTGACATCAGGTTATGATACTTGTTGTTTTTTTCCTGTTCTTAAAGCCGGTTATCCTGTTATGAAGGATAGTTAAATTGATTAGTTGTACTTTGCTCCTGACTGAACTATGTTGGCTGTTACGTATCTACTTCTTTTTCTTTAGGTACTTACAAATTGTTTTTTTTCAGTATTAAGTTAAGAAAACTAAATTAAGGGCTCTTTTTCCATTGTTTGAAGAGGAGTACTGTCTTTATCTGTTTTATCTCATAGAATTTCATCTGCTTCAGATGAATTCTCAAAATAAATACAACTATATCTCAATATGCTCTAGTTTACTTAGTAACTGCTAGGGAACGTATTTCTTTTGAGCTGTCGGATTATCTGCATACTTGTTTTGCTGTCATCTGCTCTGGTGTGAGCTTGGACTGTGGTGTCGCTGCTGTTGGCTGTCTGGTTGCTGCCCCCACTTCCAGTGAAGACGAGGGAAGTCTGGAAAATTCCAGTATCTTGATACCTTAGTACCTTTCACATAACAGCAGTCTTAAACATTTTTTTTTTGGGCTATCTTACTACTGGTGTTAATTTTAAATGCTCTTTGTTATTTGTGTTGTCCCATTTTGCTCTTTATATGTCATTTGGTGCCCATGTTTCTTATTTTATCCCTGTGTATTCATGTTTTTTTTATACTTGCTTTCAGTTCTACTGGAAGGTTTCTTCTAGGATTATAAGTGATTGTAGACGTGTTGCACTTTTTGTTCTTTTTCTATTTTCTCTGCAGTGAAATAGTATATTTGGTATTTTAGTATAACTTGACTCATTGCATTTATTTGTGCCATTTTTTTTTGTGTTAGATCATGAATATTTTCATTGTCACTCCTAGTTGCTGTCATCTTTGGTAGAATGAAATTTAGAAAATCCTCCTCTCTGCCTTTCCTCTGTGGTGTCTTATATGTATTGAGTTCTGCACGTAAACCAAAGACTCACCGGTCATTTTTTGTCCTGCTGAATTTTTCATGTCTCTCGTTACTTGTTTGATATGTCTGTATATTCAGAACAAATGATCTGTTTGCTGAAACTGAAACTCAGGCATTTGGTCTTTGACTAAACAGTAGCAAAATGCTCTTCCTTCTACCGTAGCCTTCTACTGGCATCTGACAGAGACAGGAATCTGAGTTATGAGGAAATTCTGGGTGGTAAATTTTGATGTTTTATATGATATAGCATATATATAGTATATAACATATATATGAGCAGATTTAAGGTCTCCTCGAGATATTGAACCAGTGGAGAAGCACCAGTTGTTGTATTAGAGAAAATGTTTCTCCTTTAATTTACAAAATCTCATATATAAATCATATATATAAATCTAATCATGTAAATCTCAGTATAATTTACTTTTACTCACCTGAGTACAACAGAGAAGTATTTTCATTTCAGTACTCTCAGGCAATGAATCTTATTTAAGCTTTGAAAAATGATGAGAAATTTCCTTATGAAGGTTGCCAGTATAGAGTGGTGCTATAATTCATTATACATTTTTGTTTCTTTCTCAGCATTTTTATGAATTCGGGAAGTATTTTAACGCTTAGGCTTTTTAATTTTAATGGCTTTGTCTTGGAAAAAGTTTCACCTCCTTGAAAGCTTGCTCTGGATAAAAAATCTGAGCTTCTGTTGACCTCCTCTATATTATTCATTTCAGGAGTGTACCTTTCATTGTGGGTATGGTTCCAGTCTAACTTTGTTCAGAGAGATAAGTTTATGCGGTTTAAAACAACGTAGAGAAAATGAAGATAACTCTTGAGGAGGTTTTTAACAGGTGCTTATTTGTGCATGTTCTAATAATTAAAACTTTTTTTCCTTTTTGTTTTAATTTATTAGAATCAACCCTGAAAAGCTTACAGACATCCAAAAGAGGTTGCAGGCCTTTTTGGCTCAAGATCAGGAGTTAAAAGAGAAAGCTCAAAGGGTGAGTTACCTATGCTCAGTTCTTGAGCCCTGCTGGTTGAAGAGAACTGCTCTTGCAATAACTGACCTGCTGATATGTGTCCTACCAACGGTGCTTGGCATTGCCAATTTGTTCTATTTTTTTTTTTTTTTCATCTTTAAAAGCTCGCATCAGTGGAAGCAATTATCCTGTCTTAGCACTTGATGGTCAGTATGTCTGTATGGCCTGTGTGGGCTGAGTCTGGGCCCAAGCTTGTGCCTCTAGTGCCTGAAGAGCCACCTGACCTACTGCTGTTGGGACAGTTACTAATCTGTAGGTGGGAAGCTATCTCATTTTAGAGTCTTGGGTACACAAGTCGTTACTGCTTCACAGCAATTTGTTTTTATATTTGTTTTTGAGTCTCTTCCAACTGTTTGAATTGAGCTTGGAGGGACCTTAACAGGCTGATGAAGTAGGCTGAAAGAAACCTTCCATACCTGTCCCACAAAGAGGCCAGTAAAGCTTTTCTGGGCATTACTCTGCTCTTCTGTTTGTGTTTGCTGACCTTTCTGTGGTCTTATGTTATCTTTGTATTGGGAGCTCTTTGTGCTTAAATCTCATGCTGAATTTAGCATGTTATTGAAGCGCTGATGATAACCTGAGCCTACCGTTTCTGCAGTCTTTTAGCAAGATCAGGAGTTCAAATTAAGGTGCAGGGAAACAAGATGAGAGGAAAATGTACTGAAATCTTTCAGATCTTTTATAGGTAGACATGAATTTTAAGGAGTGTTCTTGAAAGCCAAATAATGAGAAATCAGGAAGTGCCAAGGCCTGATAAATATAAGAACTTTTCAAGGAGAAGATTACTGAAGTCTGAATTAGTGTAAGATACTCTGCTGTGCCTGATGGCTAGAATATCATGAGAAAGGGATCACGAGCATATTAAAAAAAAACATACAAACAAACAAAAAACCCTCAAAAACTCATTTTAGTAATATAAAGTCATCTGGTTAGATGAATTTTGTGGACAAAAAGTCCTCTAGAACGTACTTCCCCCCACTGACTGTAAAGGGAACCTACAGGAGCTAGTGTGGATTCCTGCAGACGTTTGCTGGGTTAGAGCAATGCTTTACTGAAAAAATGTTCTTAAAGCAGGCAAAATGCCAGGGAAGGTGCTGAGAGCTTTGTGAACAAAATCTCTAAGGAATATTCAGGGACTATTTTAAATACTATTTTTGTCTTTAGAGCGTGCCATATTGCTGTACACAAATACTTGTAGCGTGTGGAATATCGGTGCAGGCTTCGTGGCAGCCTGGCCTGTGAAAGGCCACCCGGTGACACATCAGCTGCCGTGGGGAGCTGCAGTTACACAGTTGGTGTGAGAAGTGACGGGGCCTGGGGGAGGATGACAGTAGGAGGGAGCAAACACCATCTTGGAGTGGGAACAGTAACAAACCTTTTCCTTCTGCTTTTGACTTTGACTTTTGAAGATCTCTTAGAGGGAAAGATCAGTCTAAATTGAACAATGGTAAAGCTTCAAAGTACCGGTGTGATGAAATCAAACAAGGGTCTTCTGTCAAGGTGACAGATAAAATGTTGAATTCATTTTGAAATTCCAATCTTTATTAGCCTGTAAGCCATTTTTATTGTCAGTTTTCATACGCGTAGGGCAGTGCTGTGTGATCTCACAGACAAATTGATTCAGGTTTTGAAACTCTCAAAAAATGGACAAGTGGATCATTGTAGCAGGGGCTCTCGCTTAACAGTGTATTTACTATGTAAATGCCCCCTGTAGTCCTCCGCACTGAAACCCTTCTAGTCTGATTAAAACAGTAGCAATATTGCAGCAGAAATCTTGACCTTGGAACCCTATTAGGAGTGCTGGGTTTGTCCAAGGCATGTGCATTTTGCTGTCTATGCTGCCTCATTCAAGCTGGAAACATCTTAACACTTATAAGAAATAAATTTACTCTTAGAGTTCCAGGATGGAGCAGCCAGCTAAGTCACAGCATAGGTACGAGAGTCTGGCTAGGATATTTACTGTACTGATGACAAGATCTAAGGATTTTGACCCATCACTTTGGATTCCAAATCCCATTTGGGAAGTCTGAGACATGATGCCCACATGTCTTTAGCTATTTCTGTAATAGACCTGCAGTATGATACTGATGCTGAGTGGTAACATCCATGATGGTGTAAGTTAATTTGTCTCATAATACTTCTGTAACTTTTAGTTCCAAAAAAACCTGAAGGTTATATCAAAAGAGCAAAAAATAGTAATGGATAATATGAGCTGATAAAAGAGCAGAAAATAATATTTGAAGAAGTTCAGAGTGATGAAATTCGCCCTCCTTTAGCTGTTTAGTCTGTATGCATAAGAGTGTCCGAGTCTTAAGAGCACTGAATAAAATTCAAAAAAGATGACAATAATTCAAAGGCAGCCCAAGTAAATCAGATTTCAGTTTATGGTATTGCTGCAATGTTGAAATCATTTGGACTTTCTCTGCTTCGTATCCCTTTCATGCTGTATCTGCCTTGTGCTTTGGCTGCTCTTGGGACAGGCTTCGTCTGCTGGCAGCATTTGCAGTCCCTGACGCGGTGGAGTCCGGCCGGCTGGGGCTGCGGTCGCACTCCTCTTCATCCCGGGTCACCTTGTGGGACGTTGTGCTCAGCTGATGTCTGTGTCTTTGCTGGGATGGAAGGCAATGCCATGGGCTGAATATGGATTCAGTCCATATCAGTGACTCACCAGAGCCGCAGTGGGCTGGACCCTGTTGGTAACCGATAAGCATTGTTGGTTGTCTGTCTTCTAGTCATTTCTGGGCTGCAGATGCAAAACAAAGTAGGTGGATCACTTGATTCGTTATCCGAAAGGTGAAATGGGATTTGCACCGTGTGGAGCGGTGCCCCATATATGCCTCCAGGTCTGCAAATCTTTTAAGTCTCAGGTTCACGGGGGGAGAGACTTTTATTTTTCCTGCTGTTTTTTGCCCATTAACCTGTCCATCCCTACAGAGAAGGAAGAGGCGCTGCCATTTGTTTTTGTCACTGCTTGCTAGGCAGCAGAGGATTAATGAGATCCAGAATTTTAAGTCTTTTTAAGGATGCTAGTCATTTAATGTGATCAAATGAATGTTTTACTCCATGCTCCATTCTTGAAAGTACCTGAACTGGGTTTTTTTGAAATTGTCCACCCCTAAAATTAATTGAAACAGATAATTAGGACAGGAAACTTCACTTTTCCAAGTGATGACCTTTTGGGGTAAGCAAGAACATGAAAATTTACTTCAATAACAGAGATTATTGAGTAACTTCAAAAGAATAGCTATTAGTTTACTCATATAAAAACTATTAACTCTTATTTCAACTTAAAAACAGCTGGATGTGCTTTAAGGTCTGCTTATTTTTTGACAGGCTTTTTAAATGGAGAGGAAAAAAAAACAACTTTGCTGTCATTGCTTTTGTATTTGTTTCT
Organism: Crypturellus tataupa; assembly: GCA_034781795.1. Taxonomy (NCBI): domain Eukaryota; kingdom Metazoa; phylum Chordata; class Aves; order Tinamiformes; family Tinamidae; genus Crypturellus; species Crypturellus tataupa. The sequence goes on along the minus strand of JAWLRI010000837.1, from coordinate 7,260,078 downwards.
CATTAGTCCAGACTCTTCCAGGCTAACTTTAGTGTAAATTAGGAGCATGTAATTAATACAGAAACAAGTATTGAAAATAACTCCCCAACCAGCAGATTTCTGGGCTATATCTAGTAGATGTAAAGACACAGTTGCCCAAAGATGGCATCAGGAATGTTGAGACCTTGATTTTGAGAGAATTGAAAACTGATTTGCTCTCTCTAAATCCTTATATTATTTTCTCCTTTAAAAAAAAAAAAAAAAAAAAAAAAAAAGGGAGAAAAAGGAAAAGAAAAACCAACCATGCTTCATTTACAACCTATTACTTAAATAAGAGGTGGTAAATGGTCAAAGAGCTTTTTGCAGCAGAGGCTGCACAATGGATTTACTTTCTTACTGTTTTGCTGCCCCTATGTGCCAGTGCCGGAACTCCTCGTGTTTGCTGGTGCTGGATGGTGAGATACAGCTGTGGATTGTAAAGACAAACCTTTGTCTCTGATCTTTGTTATATTACCTGGATTTGAACGAAGAATAACCGACAGAAATGCTCTGTCTGCTGAATGAATGGCTTTTGCTAACGATACAGAGTATTCAGGTGCCTCGCTTAATAGATTTAAGGAATCAAGTGCTAGTTCAGAAAAATGAAAAAATAAGTCTGAATGTCAGGCAACAGGAGGTCTTCTCAGAGTTCTACTAATGACAAAGGAATGCCGTATATTCCCCATGTGACTTCTTTCCAAGCAGTGCCCCAAACCACACCACGGAGTGCTGCATTGCCATAAACCATATGACTCACTGACTACTGAATGCAACTTATAGCAACCTCTCTGCCTTGGCAGCAAGAGAAAGCTGTAAAGTTTTATGAAGTGGTTCTGTATAGATTTTTTTTTGCTTACTCCAGTTTGAATGGGAATAAACTGTACGAGGATCTGTCTAGTAGTGTATATATCAGTGAAACAGAGGTATTTTAATTTAAAGAAATGCATTGATGATAGAAATATGCTACATAAAGGTATAAAGATGAGAAGCTTTATAAAATATGGAAGAGTGAGATTCTTTCCCTGTGGTAAGGATGGATGAAAGCATAAAACAAGATTAAGTTATCCTATTATGCAATACTTCAGGTTTTGCTCCTGGAAGTCTGAGATTAGATGGAACATCAAGCTTGGACTCAGTGAGTTTGTGTTGGTCAGCTCAGCTGCATTTACTGGCTGCATATATGCAATGAGTCTGCTGATGGCAGACTCAAGGTAATATGAATTACTCAAAGCCACAGTGAGTGAATGACAGGAGAGTTGAGCAGAATCTACTTGGTCAATCATTGGCTAAGATTAAGTCAAGCCAGTTTGGGTAACAGTAACCGTCTTGCTTATTTCCATGTAGTTTGGAACCAACTTCAGAAAAGCTTTACCCTACCTCTCCAGCTCCCCCGAAAATCCCTTTTGTTTTATTTTTCTTTCTGTTTTGGAGAAAATAAAATGATATACCACTGCAAACTTAGCCAATTTAGTGTGTTTCTAAGGAAATATTAGAATATTTGAAGTTCAGTCACTTTTGTAGTAGTGATATATTTTGACTGATCTTAGTATTGGGTAAAAGAATTTCAGTTTGAGCTCAATATTAGACCAGCTACAGAACTGGAATTCTGTTTTTTTTTTTAAGACCACAATGTTTCATATGTTGATCAATTAATGATTTCTTTTTTTTTTTGTAAAATACGTTTGTTTTCCTTTCAGTGTTTTGTGTCCTACCTGCGTTCAGTTTACTTAATGAAGAATAAGGAAGTATTTGATGTTTTCAAATTGCCTCTAGCAGAATATGCCCTGTAAGTATGACCAATGGAAAATGTTTTATTTAAAGTGAGACATTTGTAATGGAAAGTTTTGTCGTGCATGGTGGCTTTAAATATTTAATACTTTTAACTATGCTAGTACACAGAATATGACACGCTCTTGTATTTCAGTTTCATTCCTGTGGTGTACTTTTGCTTATTTTCAAAAACATATTCTAAATAGAAATTCTGTAAAACAAACAAAACCCCACTGTACCTTTACAAAGCGGAAAAACATACACTAAAAGCAACAAAAGCAACAGATGTTTTGTATAATACAGAAGATGGAAATTATGAAGTTAAAGAATACAGGATATATGTTTTCCTTCAGACTCTTAGCTAAATGTAGATGTATTTAGTATATTGCTTAAAAGAGAAATTGAAATATGTAAAGATGATACATTGCAACCTCATTTTATATGTGACTTGGATGTTGTTCCTTAAACATAAATCACCTTAAAAAAAACTAACAAAACGCCAGAAAGACCAAAAAAAAAAAAAAAACACCAAACATCCAAAAGAAGCAAACAAAAATAACCAACCAACCAAAAAAAACCAAACAGCATGTTTGCAGAAGACAAAACATTTATGCAGTGGGTGAAATGGTGGATGTTGAATGTTTTACTGTATTTTATACATGAATGTGAACCATTCCACATTTTGTGTGGGAGGGAGCTTAACTCTCGCAGGTTCATTTGAACAATGTTGATCATCTGGGATGATTTTAAACCTCTAAATTTTAGAGTAATCTCCTGGGAGATAAAATATTTGGAAGGGAACAAGAAGGTGCTCAAAGATGTCTGACAGAATTAATGTCTGGAATTTCATATAGCTATGACTTGAACAGTCTTTGACACATACCCAAATGTATAGCACCTAGGCTGTATGCTGTGCAGTAATTAACCTGATGTTTTTCTAAACTATGTAAATCTGTTAAGATGCCTTCTCACCTTATGAACTGAAGAATTTTTAAAGTTGGACTCGCAAAACCCCTGAAGAAGCCTTTTTTTGTGCTGAGTGAAAGGGATAGTGGCAGATTTTTCATGAAGGTTAAGATTTAGTGATGTGCTTAGACTTAGTGGGATGTGCTCACAAATTTCACCAATATATTAACAAGTCATCTAGTAGGTGGTGGTAGTACTTGATTTAAGGAATCCTAGTGTCTCTTTCTGGATTTCAGCATGGTGTGTCGTCTAGTATTAGATATTTATGTAGGCAGAATATTCTACAGATCAGTCATTCTTTGACATTGCTGCCAGGATTTGGTCCTTTGTGAAAGAGGATTTGAATCTCAACTCTGCTAAGTTACTAATAAGTCATATCTATATTAAAATGGGAAAAATCAGATGAAGTTTTTATGTAGAGAAGACATTTAGGACTGTGAAATATATGGAAGTGTAATCAAAAAGTCAGAAGATACTAAATCTAGAAGACAATTTAGGAATTCTGCTCTGAGGCTCTGAACTCTTTTTACTGATGCTTTTTTTTTTTGCCATTCTCCAGGCTGTTAATCTACCTAAAAACACCCTACCATCCCCTGGCTTTCAATTCAAAATGTACATGCCATAGTGATATACTGGATCAGTCAGTTTAAGGAGTCCGAAATGTGCAGTGCCCTAGTAATCTGTTATGTCTGAATTTTGCTTTCAAAAGCAACTCTGTTATGTGGCATTCACAAACTCAGGGTAAACCTACAATAAGAATCCTTTCTTCCTTTGACCTTCTTCATGCGTTCTCCTCAGAGTATTTAGTCCTTCTGCAGAGATTTACTGCTTGCTTGATGCCTGTTGCATCTCCAGAGGTTCTGCAGAGAAAACAGGCCTCTTAACAGCCCTGTCAGGTTTGCGTTTCAGCCCACGGGGCAGTTGCCCACTGTTCGTACCGCTGTCTTGCATGGCCTGTCTGCATGGAGATTCTCTCCAGCTCTGCTGATGGAGTCCCTGCGGAAAAGGAGTGGTCCTTTCCTCAAGGATATATATATATATATATATATATATATATATATCCTAGAGATTTATCACCTTCAAGCTTCCATACATCAGTATTCTGTCCATTTCCCTCGTAAGAAATTGCAAGCAAGGCTAGTTTGGGAGAGGAGCCTGCACAAGCCTTGTGCTGGTCTTTACAGAGCCAACCTTTAAGTACTTTCAGGAGAGCTTCAGCTTTGGGGTAGAAGAGGAATTTGTCTTTTAACCGCAAAAGACACAAATGTAAACAGATGAAAGGAGGGAAAGGAGTAATTAGTTGCTCTCTTTTTCTGCATAGAAGATGAAGAAGGGAATCTAAATACCATACTCCTCCGGCACTTTATTCTTTTAAATGCTAACATATATCTCAGTCTCTGGGGGCGTATTTGAGTGGGCAATTGCCCTAAGGGGGAGCTGAGCAAAGTAATTTTCTCTGATGTCCTCCAGGAAGAGGAGAGGAGGAAGCAGCATGTTCCGCTGTTCAGCTGTGCACTGGTGCAGGAAGGGTAGCGAAAACAGGTAGAGATAAAATTGCTTGGGAAATGGTGGAGAGGCACGAGACAGAATGGCACCTCGCTGGCTTAGCAGTATTGCATAGGGAGCAGCGCTGAGGCTACGCGTGGCTGCCGGTGCCATCAGGGCAGGAACGAGCGCCGGCACGGTGGAACAGGGGCACCCGCTCTGCGTGTCCGTGTCCACCTGCTCCTGTGCTGCCGGGAGGGCTCCCGCCGCCCCCCTGCCCGCACGAACATGTTGCAGGCGCCGTCCCTGCAGCACTGCCCCAGCAGCAGGTGGGCCTGTCGCCCTGCTCCTGCTGTGAGTGGCGCGGAGGATCCCAGCAGCGCCCGAGGCCGGGCCAGACGTGTGCGCCTGCTCGCCCCATCCCTCTCCTGTTCTGTGGCCCTTAGGAGGAGCAGCTGAAGGAGCTGGGGTTAGTCAGTCTGGAGGAGACTTAGGGGAGACCTTATCTCTCTCTACAACTACCTGGAAAGAGGTTGTAGTGAGGCAAGGGTCAGTCTATTCTCCAGAATAACTGCAGATAGGACAGGAGGGTTGAGGTTGGAAGGGACCTCTAGAGATCATCTAGTCCAACCCCCTGCTCCAGCAGGGACACCTGGAACACATGGCGCAGGGTGGCATCCAGGCGGGTTTGGAA
>JAWLRI010000837.1:7236523-7254828 GCA_034781795.1 Crypturellus tataupa | reverse complement strand
CCAGCTCACTTAGTCTTTCCTCATAGGATAGATGTTCCAGTCCCTTAATCATCTTTGCTGCTCCACGCTGGACAAGTTGTGCCAGGGGAAGTTCAGGGTAGATATTAGGAAGAATTTTTACACCGCAGTGGTGAAGCATTGGAACATGCAAGAGCAAAGTGGTGTAGTCACCGTGCCTGGCAGTGTTCAAGAAGTGTGTGGATGGGGCACTTCAGGATGTGGTGCAACAGACATGGTGTTTAACAGGCTTGCGGTTGACCTTGATGATCTAGAAGTTCTTGTCTGACCATAGTGATCCTGTGATTCTTTTCACTGTCTCGTACTTCTCTTCCATTGCCCTAGGCTCCTTGGGTCAGAGTTCTCCTTTTGTTCTAGAGGATTAAAGAGTTATTTTTATAACTTTTCTTACTTGAAACATAGACATACAGTAGTTTATCTCCTTGTGGTTGTTAATCTGTCCTTTTGAAAGCACGGTGCCCTAATTGCGGTTGCTCATCGTGAGCAGGATCCCTGCCCGAGGTTGGCTAATCAGATAGGTGGCAGAGTAAAAGCAATTTCTCCGTTTATTTTGTGTATTAATCTGAGCCATCTGGAATGTCTGTTTAATTCAGACATGTCACTTCAGGTGATTTGCTTTCTCCTGCTTTCAAATATTTGCACATTTTGTCTTCCAAAAACCTTTTGAATGTGGATGTAATGTATAGTGTAAGGCAAACGCTACTCTTTTTTTTTTTTTCTTGAAATGGCTTGTATTTAATCTTCTGGGTCTATTTCAAATCATAGTCTGTTCTGTAGTAAATCCCTGTGTTATACAGCATATATATATGCTTTTTTTGTAAGTATCTTAAAAAAAAATGGGAGTTTTAGAGTTAAGAGCTATACCCATCTCTTGAAGCAATCCAAGTAGTGGAATATCAAAATTATATTAATGCAAACTTCCTCAGATCTTAGGCTGCATTTTAAGTCTGAAGGCACCATTCATTTGAATTAGTTCTTCAAAGGCTTACTTTTTTGTTGTTTTTTTTTGTTTGTTTTCTTTCCTATTTCAATACTAAATAGAAGTGGTATTCTACTTAAAGCCCTATAATAAAAAGCCTTTTCTGCAGACCTTCTATTTTAGACTTATTTCTTGAAAATCATGCTGAACCTGCTGTGAATTGAAGGAGGTATCTGAGCATTGTGCACTACTTGGTAGCTTTTATACATTCCCTGGTCAGTATTACTTACAGATGATGTCTGGCCATTTCGGTTACTGTAGATGAAGGGAACTCTGTGTGTCAGCTATGCTTTTGTTTATAGCAGAAAATAATTAGTTTAGCATTGCTTTTAGAAGTTGATTTAAATATCTTTTTAATGGTTTTAAAAACATTTAAACATATTTTTAATGAGTTTAAAAACCCATCCCTTTCCACTCAAATTTGAAAGAGGATTGTTGGTCAGCTGAGTTTGTGTTGTAGTTTTAAGGCTGTCTGAGACCTGCATTATGGTTTTTTTTGGTGTATGGTTTGTGTTGTGTGTTAGAATTTTAATACATTCCCCTAGGTAATTTGTATGCTTTTTGTGTGAGAAAATCGTTCATATTGCTTATTCTAGAAGAGATTGCATATGCTAGAATTAAAAGTCAGGAGAAGAATAGCTGTAACTTCAGTTTGAGTAGGAATGCCTGGGTGGCAGCTAACAAATAAATGAAATTTGACATTGCTTGTTAGAGCTGAAGGGAAGAAAAGCTGGTTTATATAGTCAGTTTTTTAGTATGACTGAACTGTAGATTTGACAAATGACTAAAGGAATAAATGTTAAAGAAACTGTCAGAATCTTACCATGGGAGACATCTTTTAGCAGTAGCTTCTCAAAAATATTTCTCCAAAACAATTCACAATTTGAAATATACTTTAGAAAAGAACTAATAATGAGTCAAAATACTGGTATTTTTCTGAAGTTGTATAATAAGTGTTTGTGGGATTGTTTGTACATAGCTGTTATTTAAGCTTAGCTTCTTGTAGTTTCTTAAAACTAAATCTAAAAAAAAAAAAAACTCACCTCCTCTGCCTCTACCTCAAAAATGTTCAAGAGCTGAATTGTCTTGATTCAGAAATCATTTGAATTTTGATAACATTGATCTTTTTGACAGTGTTGCTATATAGCATGGAAAAATGAACTCTGTAACTGGTTACCCATTTTATACCATTATTAAAGTAAAGCATCAGTGCAGAGCAGCAGGATAGGATTTTGTATTTGATTGAGCAGAGGTGTGTTGAAGTTCCTTTTCTTATGGACTGTTCCTCTTTGGCTGGTATGTTTTCACTTCTCTTTGAAGAGACAAAAGTGTTCCCATACCTTTTACATATTGAAATACTTGTTGCTAGCTTTGGAGATCTGAAAGTGCTGGCAACATGGGGAGTTTGCAGTGTAAGGCAAATCTTATGCACATATATGTGTGTGTGTGTGTATGAGAGAGGTGAAGGCAGGTTCTGTTGGTGCTGTGCAACTGTTATCTGTAGTACTTTGTCAGCAGTTAAAAATTCTACTTATGTAGAAAAAATGTTACAAAATCTGGAAAAAAGATATTTGTTTACCTCTTGCAATTTTTTTTTCCATTTCTCCTCCCTTTAAGAAGAGGAAGATTGCAAGTTCACTGAGGTTGCAGTAATCTCTTTATACGTATTCTACTGTGCCTGGCAGTGGGGCTCAATTCCTGATTTGAGTCCCTCCATCTGCTGCAGTGAACTTTTAAATCTACTTTGTCTGTTTTTGTTTCGGTTAGTCAATAGGCCAAACTTTAATGTGTAATTTCGTTACAAAGGTAATTAGTGTTAGTTGTTAAATGCTATCACAATTTAAGATTGCTTATGGTTCCATTTTTAGTTTTAGTTCCATTTAGTTTTAGTGTTGTGTGCAAATCCTCTCTGAATTGCACAGTCACTAAATGCACAAAATGGACTGAAAACTTACCTTGAACAATTAAAAAAAATCTGTTTGTTTTAAAGTGCCTCATTGAACCATTACTGTTAGTTGCTTGAAGAGAAACAGTACCAGGTAATTTTGGGGGGCATTTGTTGCTTTTTGAGCATGATGCCCCTCATGTTGACTGCTCTGTCCTGTTGGCTGCTCTCAGCAATTCAGTGACTGTAGCACTTCCAGTCCCCTCTTGCTGCTCTGCAATAAAATTTTGGCTGCTTCAGGGCCTGTTTTTTCATGACATTTATGTTAGAACCTTTATGTGTTGATTCTTTTCCTGTGATACAACTTGGGTTTCTCTATTTGGAGAGCTGTATAGCACTGGAAGGCAGAATGCTGTGTGCTTGAAGCAGGCAGCACTAGAGGGAGGAGGTGGTGTGGAACTGTCCAACAGTCTGAATTGAAACAGGCTGATTTTTCCGTCTGTGTGTGTAAACGTGTGTGTATATATATGTGTGTATATATACATATATACATTTATATTTGTCTGTCTATATTAATGTCTATTTTTACCAGTGCCACCCTGTTCTCTCCTCCTGTTACATGTCTAGCTGGACATTTTAATTAGCTAAGTATTTTGCCCACTTGCTAAGCATTAATAGTGCTCGTTACGCTCAGAGTTCTCTGGTGTGTATTTTTAAAAGCAGCTGGGGCCTGTGTGTGTTTGTAATAGAGTACCAAAATCTTCCCTGGTATTTTTATTCCATTAATGGAGAGACCCATTAAATCAGAGAGAGACTTTACTATTGCCCTAGAATTCATGCTGGCAGTGTCAGAACTTACATTAGTGGGCAATGATTAAAATTACTGAAGTTAGCTACATTTAAATGATCTGTTAGTTGCTGTAAGTTGGAGACCAGTTCCCATGCAGTGCTGTGTGGTATTATTCCTATATAATATTTGTATGCGTTTGTTTTTGGCCAATTTTTGTTCCTTTTTGGAGTATTAATAGACTTTGAATTGTCACGGATAATTGAGTGAAAAAGTGCTGCTGTTGGCCGTGTTAGTGCTATGGAGATCAAAGCCTGACAGTGCAGGGGGGGAAGCCCTCCTTGAACGGGTGCAGATGGGACAAAGAGCTCTCGACTCGTTCTGCAACTCGTCATTCCTTCATATTGTGCTTGTTTGGATAGTGCTGGGCAGTCTACCTCAGTCCCTAACATGACATGTATTTTCCATGCAAAGCTGTACTGGTTTCTTCTGCCATATCGTATTATAAACCATATTTAATATGCCCCTCTTTTTAGTTTTATAGATTGTTTGTTTGCTGTCTTCTGGTAGGTTTCCTAATCATTCTTACCCTTGAGTCTTTTATTCTCCATTATTTCATCTTTCTTTCTCCCTTAATATTCTCTTGTGTTTTCAAGGTATAATATCCTATTATGTGTCAAAAATCCATTTTGTAAATATGTTGGTCAAAATATATAAATATAAATTATCGTAATTAAAATCAAAGCTCTTAAGCCGTTGATGAGGGCTTCTATTTTTTGATCTGTGATATCCTTTCAGAGCAATTGTTTAATTCCCTCCTTAGATCCCTTGGCCTTGCAGTGGCGCCACGGGTGAGATTTCTTCAGAAAGCTCAGAAGCAGCTGCTGGTGAATGCGACCACTGAAGAGACAGATCCCTTGATGGAGACAAAGCAAAATAAAAATGCCAGCTCCTTAGTAAGCAGAGAAGGAGTAGAGAAATCCAGAACTATTTTCAGTGGAAAGGCATCTGTTGAGAAAACAGCTGAAGAGGACGTAAGGAAAGAAACTGAGGAATATTCTTCTAGTGAAGTTCCTGGTGACAGTGAGTCTGAGGAGGAATTGAAAGAGGTATCAGAGGCAGAAGAGGAGAAAGAAGCTCCTATCTTGGGCAAAGTCCCAAGTGTGGGCTCTGTGCGGTTCTTCGAAGATGATGATGATGATGATGATGATGAAGATGATGCTAGAGACCTTGATTTGCTCACAGTGAAACGACAGAATGTTTTTGGTGTGGAAACTAAAGATAATCCAGCTCTGGTAAGTGCATATTGTAGTAAAACTAATGAGTCTTGATGACTTTATATTGGACAGACTTCAGGTAAGGAGGAAGAAAAGGAGAAAATTGAAGAATACCTACCTGACCAACCACATAAATGGTTTTATTAATAACAACTTAAAAGCCTAGGAAACTTTGCCAGTTTTAGTTCTTTCACTTAGTGCTTTACTTTTACCTTCCTAAAATAGCTGGAACATTTAGTCAAAATTTTGATGGGTGTTGCAGTCTGGGAAACCCATGATGCATTGCTTTCTAATGCAGCCATTAACAAACGATCTTAAACAATAATGTAACCTTCCAGTCAAAGGTTTTGCCTTTTAACAAGATGTTTACATGCACAGATGGAGAGAGGACACTTCTTGCAAGCTGGTTCTAAAGGGTTATTAAACTCATATAGATCTGTTCCTTGGAAAGTAGCTTTATATCTCAGAGTTCCTCTACTCTGTGTTCTGAGATATCGTTTTTGTTTCATCTTTAAATACAACATTATAGTAAGAGCTAGAAAAAAATGGATTTGGTAAGTATAGGTTGTGGTTTTTTTGTGTCTTCTGCTTAACAACTAAAACTGTAGTAAAGAGCAAGTGAAATGGCCATCTGCTTCAGAAAGGTGTTTTTCTTAATTTATATGCATGCAGAAGGAACCTTCTGTTAAGCAAAGTATTTAGTTTTCCAACTGATATTTAAAACTTTTCCTGTGCTGTTATTTAACAGATAGAGGCCTCACCCCTAAACTTAGACTGCTCAGCCTGCTTGCTACACTTATAAGCAGCATTTTTCCTTTGGTAAATGGCTGATAAACCAGTTTGTAGGCTAACTTTATTGAAGATGAATAATTGTGCAGTAGCTTAACACTTCCCTCCCTACACGTGTGCACACACATGCGCTGTCTCTTGAGGAGACAAAATCTTTAAATTTCAATGTTGAGGATTTCAGTGGGTAGGGTAACCTTCAAACGGTTTTTCAGCATTAAACGTTTATAGGTTGGTTTAAGCTCAGGCAAGTCAGAAATTTTTCTTTGATTTATTTTTGATAAACTTAATTTTTCCTGTGCTTGTTATATAAGTGTGGGAAGACCACGTATGTGAAGTTATTTATACGTAAATGCATAATTAAGAAATGTTTAGTTAATCTTCTAGGCTGCTGCAGATTAGAAGTGAAAAGTTGAACCTTTTATATCATTAGGAATTTAGATAGCATTTAAATAATGTCTTACATAAAAACCTGCAATCGTGGAAGATGCAAATATTAGAAAGCTGAAATGAAGAGCATGTGGTGCCTAACTAGAAACAGATCTTGTCCAAGGCATTTATTCCTGTGGTGGTTGACTTTCGTTAATAGGGAAGTCACTGATAGAAATGTGAAATACTTTCAGCTTATGATGTATTTTTAATAGAAATAGAAAAGTGAAGGTTTTAACGTTCTAATATTAAAAATGAACATGATAGAAATTGTGCACTCTTTTACATATATAGCTCAACATCACATTTTATATACATAAGTATTAATAACTTTATTTTTTTACAGCTGTTTATTTCCTGGATAAGTTTTGAAGATGTTATTTTTGCATTAAAGTAAACCAGTTCATATGAAGAACTGGAGAGAGAATCAATTCTTTGGGGATGTGAGAAATGAGGGACTGAGCAGCCCAAGTGCAGCTCCCATATTGCTGTGTTATGGAGTGTCCTTCCAGGAAGGACTTGGAAAGCAGTTGGAGCGCAGTGTGCTGAACCTTTGCCATATTTCTGTGATAAGTGCATTAATTAGTAGTGCCAAATGCTGCAGAGAGTTTAGGAGTAGAGAATGGAAGATGCTCTTAGCTGGATCAGGTATGTTTTCTGTATCTGTTCTCTGTACTAAATGAGGTAGGAATCTGTTGGAAAAAATGGTATGATCATCTTGTAGGAATTGTAGGAATATGCCCAAGAAGAATGAACTAAAAGTGTTGACACTTATGTTATTAATTTTGCAACTTCAATATTCTTATATTCTGCTGCGTGGTGACAGCAAAACAGTTCCCTGCTGTTGTTGAACTTCCGCATATTTCTGAAAATTGGAACTTTCTGTTGGGGTGCAGGTTTTGACAATGATGGAAATACAGCTGTGGCTGAGCAACTAAGAGGTAGTGGATTCCACTAGGGAAGAATTAGATATTCAGGTTTGTGCAGAGATTTTAGTGGTCCTTGGAGCCCTAAAATGCCGCAAATATTGCCTAGTATAAATTCAGTGACTCATGTAATTTTAATTTCCTTCAATTAAGAGCAGTACTTTTTACTAAAAAGCATGTAGCATGATTAAGGGATTGAATATGGAAGCAGCAGAAGAAACCTGTCTGGCTGGTGAGTCCAGAGGTCTGGTTTTTGTCAACCGCCTGTCACCTCATCCTCTGTGTCTCTCCTAGTCCCTCTAGTCTAAGAAAGGGCAAGAACAGGTTTAACACTGGCCTGGAGCCTCCCGGGGTGGGAGCGTCGTGCGCCGACTCCTGGAGCCCAGGCTGCACCTACCAGCCTACGCCTTGTGCCAGGGTACAAAGGAGATGGTGCCCTAAGTCAAGGGATTGGCTTGGAAGTGCAGTGCTGTTATGCTTTGAAAAGAGGTGGTCAGCTGTGTACACAGAGCAATTAGCAGATATGCAGTATTATTCATTTGTTCTGCTGACCTCTGGAAATTACTCGTTTCAAGTGCATTTAACTGTATTGATGTTTCAAGGACTTTCAACATCCCCTGGTTATAAACTTTTTAATGCTAATTTTATGAAACTAATTGTTATGTTTTCAAATGCAAAGGCTGTATTTCTTAAACTTTAAGCACTATTCATCTGAGAGCAAAGATCAAGTCTGCAGTAGTGCTTTGTTTACTCACCGATTTAGTCATCTTGTTAGAAATGTCACGTATTGCCAGATTTGTCTTCTGCTGTCAAACTTCCACTTTTAGAATACAGGATATTTAACCAGCGAGCTTGTAGGATGAGATTTTCTTACAGACTTGTGAACATCTTGACTTGAAAGAGCGTGACCTGGTAAACACTTGTTTATAAAAGCAGAGAAGAAAAGATAAGGGCAGATCTCCCTAAATAGCAATGATGCGGGGCCTGTGCCAGGAGACAGGAACTGGTTACTTGTAGTGCGACTTGATACAGAAAATGTATCAAGGAGACATAGTTTTGTATGCACCAAAGTGAGCCCACAGTTCTCTAGACTCTTCTTCTCTAGTGTTGTGAAGAAAACTACTACCATGCAGATAAATGGAGATCATTTTTCAGAGCTGCAATTCAGCTTACTCTGGCTTTTCTCTCTGAACTTGATCTCCAGTTCCATGTCACGACATAAATTCTGAACAATCTTGTGGTTATGTATGGCTCCCTCTCAGTGGAAAATCTTTACTTCTTCTTACTGGCTCTTATTTTGCTGCTTATGTGTTAATTCATATTAAGCAGGTGTCTTTGTCTCCTCCGAGCTTTTTCCTCAGCTGGGAAGAGAAGAAGAGAGAGGCTGGTGGCCTGGTAGAACCATGGAAAACTGGTGATCTTTAAATTAAGTCAAGTTAAATAAAACTTAAGTTAATTAAAAGTCAATACTGTGATATGGTGTATGCCATAAATTTTCCTTCCTACAGGGCCTAAATGCCTGAGGGTATAGCCCCTGTAGGTACTGAGCACGCTGGTACTAACCAGTGTGCTTAGGTGCCTCTAGTTGAGTTACAGCAGGTCATGATTTATGTGAAGTATTTGCATACAAGTGAACACTGTGGGTATTAGCCAAAGATACCTCCATTGGTTATTAGTTATCTACATTTAGATATCTATAGTGGATATTAGCCAAAGTGTTTCCAGAACACTCTGCATTACAAAAAATACCTATTATCAACCATGAATGAAAAGGAAAGCTGCTGGCAGAGCCTCAGTCTGTGTTCAGCAGTGAAAATGGAAAAATGATGGAAAATGTTAAGGAAATTCCTTTTAAGGAATTGCATGGACATTTTAAGGAAAATTTCCATGCAATTTCAATAACCTAAGTATGACCAAAACTTTTTTTAATAGTAGCAGTGTCATCCAGCATTATTGTTATATTCTTTGTAATAAAAAAAAAAAAAATGTAATTCTGGAAGGCTTCTATGTGCTGTACAGAGAGACAGTGCTAAACCCAGGGTCAGGGTACAGAGTTCAGCAAAATCATTTCTGGGTATTCTTGGACAGCCATTGCTCTTGAGATTACAGGGATCTTCAACTCCCTGGCATCATTATTTGCAAGTAAAATATTCATGAGTTGCTTGCTAGGTGTATCAGAAGCCTAACAGAGGCTTTTGATACAGTCCTTTGTAAAAACCTTATTTAAACCAGATGCATAGATGACTTTTTTCAATCCTTCTTTAATCTTTCTTCCATGTCTATTCAGGTTAGCAGCTTTAGTGGTCTTTGTTTGCTACAGTCTTTATTTTTTTATTCTTTAATGATTTCACTTTCAATTTATTTTTAGCAATTTATTAGAAACTTCTGTAGTGTATGAAAAAGTTGATGTAAGAGGGACTCTTGTACCTTGTAAAGCAGCATTCCAGATATTTGTGTCAACTCCTGTGGTGATTAGTTAAAATGGGAAATCTACAGGATTGGAATTCTGTCTCTGGGAGATACGATGAGCTATTTATTTCAAGCAAATAGCTGCCATATATCCCTTAAGCAACGGGTACACCATAAGGTTATCATACTAGATATTTTTACTCTCATTCAAAATCTGGATAGAAAATGACATGTAGGAATTTTATTTTTGAAATCTGCCTTTATCGTGTATTTTAGATTTTTTTTTTTTTCTGTAAGTAGGAATCTAGTGTAGAAGAACACCAAGTGTGTAGGAGACTTATTTTAATATTGAACAGTTACAGCTCTTTGCAAAGCCTGTTCTGCTGTGAGCACGAAAAGGCTTCTGTGGAGGTTGTCCATCGGTTAGCGGCTTTGTCAGCTAGTGGGGATGGGCTGCTTCTCTTCGGAGCAAGTGACACTTCCCTGCAGAATCCGCTGTAGTGTCATACAGTGCCCTGTCCTAATGAGAAAAGCCTGTGTTTTGCCATGTGCTTTTGTGGTTATCTTGCACTAAAGCACTTAGAAACCTGTGTTTAACAGCATGAGGCTTGAACCTGTTCCTTAGCAAAGATATTTCTGGTGGATTGATGGTTCTTGCCGTGCAGAACAATGTTGGCAGCACTCTGTTGCCTGCAGAGTGTTGCTTTCATGTTAATGTTTCAGCATTTGGTCTGAATTCAAGCTCTTATGAGGAGCATTTTGTTTTGTGATTGAATGGCACAGAAATGGCTGAGGTGCATTGTCCTGCATTTCAAGAAAAATTAAGTATTGTATGATTCAGATTTTTTTTTCCTCAAATATCTATTGTTAAAATATTTCTTGTAGGTTACTTGAGCCTGCAGTATTACTCTCAGTTTTGCTGTGCTAATATTGCTTGTTTAATCCATTGAAGTAGCTCTGTAGATGAGAGTGAGCGATGCAAATGCTCTTCATTACAGCTGCCTTGTTTTAATATTCTCTGAGTACACAGGATTTGTCAATTTTAAAATGCTGCAATTTCATTTTAAAATGGTTAGTGCCTGAATCCTAGGCAATGGCTGTTGGAAGTCCTTATAACTATGATGTGGATGTATATCCACAAATTTTCTAAATGTTGAGTTGAAATTTTCTGTGTTCAGTGCTGAAACTGAAATGCTGCTTGAAATTATGGAACACTAATTTTCAAAGGAAATGCTCCTTCCAGAAATGGCAATAAAACAGACCAACAAGGGCTTATCCAGGATCTCCAAGCTTTGTTGATACTGTCTGTAGTTAAAACTGGTAAAATTGCTCTTCCGCTGTGTGTATGGATGTCTTCTCCCATGCAGACATCTACCACTTCCAGCATCTCTTAAGGAGATGCCGTTAAAAAAAAATATATATATTGAACACTCTTCTGAATTTGTCTGCAATGTGTAATTTTTAACAGGAACCCCTTGATAATTAAAGAAAACAAGTCATGTTTTTGGCTGTGATTTATCAGCTGTTAGCCAAAACGAGTCCCCTGTAGTTCATTGCCATACCACAAACATATAAATTGTAACTTAATTACTATTTTAAAATAGAAAATCTGTAGTGCACCCTTTCCAGACAGCGTGCTGGTGAATGTGCAGGAGTTTGGCCAGTGATTACAGGAGTGTGGTTAGTGGCAGGGAGCAGATACGTCTGGTCTCACTTGGGTGACATTTGGGTTCGTCCTGACTCCAGGAGCCAGAGGCCTCCGAGGAGCAGCTGGAAGGAGCCGGGTGGCCGCCCTGCACTCCAGCTACTGGCTCTGGGCTTCCAGCTCTGCAGAAAGCGGTTGTGGTGGATGAGTGAAAGGAGAACAAAACAATTACGGCAATAACCTGCAGCCTTTTTGGAATCAAGAGAACCTGAGGTAGAAATTGTTCTGAGACAGCCCGAGGGGGAAGTCCTGGAGATCCTCCTGCCAATGCTCCTTACCCTGCTGCTCCTGTGGGTGGCTTGCAGCTTGTTTTCAAGGTGAGCTCTTCCTCGCCTTTGCTTGAGCCCTGGGGTTGTTTAATACCTGGCTGTCAGCGCAGGCTTCTGCAGGTCAGTGCAGAGCCCTTGGGTTGTGCTGAGGACACGGCCCTGCCGGCTCCATGCCGTGAGCGTGGGCCTCTGCGGAGCCCTGGGCCGTGTCCGGGCAAGGCAGCACCCTGCAGAGCTGGGGATGCCTCATGAAGCCCCCACAGCCACGTAGCAGCGGGGAGAGAAATGACAGACACAACTGTGAGCAGCAGCAAAAGCAGGATAATTCCTGTCACGGTTGTCCCCTACGTGAACAAGGCCACAAGGTATGAATTAAAGCAGTCTGCTTCCTTCTGGTTTTCTGTGGTAATACTGTGTGCTGCTTGTGGAGAGGCAGTGCAGCTGGCGGGGAGGGTGGGAGAAGACCAGCTAATCTCACTATTACTGGAATAAGATGAACATTAGCAATCTGCAGGGTAGGTAGAGCACAGAGAAGGAGCAAGTCTGAGATGCTCCTGAAGTGCTGATTTGCTGGAAAAGGAATATGAATGAGGCTGCGTTAGTCGTAGCCCGTAGTGCTGCACTTCATTTCCAGTCTGAACTCGACCTGAACATCCCACGT
Source organism: Crypturellus tataupa (assembly GCA_034781795.1). Taxonomy (NCBI): domain Eukaryota; kingdom Metazoa; phylum Chordata; class Aves; order Tinamiformes; family Tinamidae; genus Crypturellus; species Crypturellus tataupa. The sequence continues at coordinate 7,242,697 of JAWLRI010000837.1, read as the reverse complement.
GCAAGAGCTGGTGCCTGTCTGTGTCCGGCCGGGTAGCTGAGCAACTCAGTACGTGAGCTGGTGTTTGGAAGATGCTCTTGGGAATCGTTTGGTGTTTGACCGACTCTGAGAAAGAAAACGCATTTCTGCCCTTCTCTGCTCTCTTGGGAGCTGTTGCTGAAAGCCTGTTGGCGTTTCCCTGTCTCTGCAACAGGGACGCTAGTGTCTTCCTCCAAGCACATATCGTGTGGTGACAGATCTGCAGGGGAAGGGAGAGTGTGTCTGCGCTTCAGCTGTAACAGCTGCCTTGGTGAAGAAATAATGCATCTACCTCATGACTTTTGGAAAATACTATAATTTTGGTCATCCCTTCATATGTATATGTATATATACATATATATATGCAAACACACACATTTATATTATGCAGTACTAACCAGACTTTCAGTAGCCTCTACTACTGGGTGATCTTCTCACACTGTCTTCTTTACAAATCATTCATTAGAGCAATAGGTCTCTCTAGTGAAATCCCCAATCCTAATGTTGCTGCCAAACATATTTTTGTAACAAAGACAGATAGAAGAGCAGGCAGTTAATCCTAAAAATGGATCTTTACAGCTGCCCTAAGCCCTTGGATCTGATGCTTGTTTACATTAAGATACACTGAAAGCCAAAACATACTTTGGCCAGAGCTGCTGGCAAAATCAGTAGTTGCCTTTTTGACAGGATTCTGTTGTACTCCAGACTTTGGACTTCACCAGTTTGGATTTGTAGAAATGTGTAATTCCTCAATTTGCAGATGTGTTTGTGGAAATTGCATGCTGATCTGGAATTGCATGATCTCTGGTAAAGCATAAATCTTCCTGACCTGCTGCTGTTAGTTCTTGCAGTGTGTAGCTGATGTGAGGTTGGGTGTAGAAGGAATGCAGCTGCTTAAAACTCTGAGAAAATTTATAAGTCCTAGCTCATGGATAGGGTACCGTGTTTGCAGGACAGGTATTACCAGCAGTTTTGAAAGTCCTGTTACTTGAGGGGTTACATTTAGGGTTGAAATCTGATCCTTCCTTGAATTGGATGCGAGATATTTGCAGAATGATTTTTTTTTTTTTTTTTTTCCTCCTCTGCATTTCATGGTATTTCATGGTGTTTTCTCTGCTGTTTGTCAAAGAAATTTAGTATCTCAACTGAAATACTACCTTTCATTTACTTTAATGGTGGAAGATTGTAGAAATTTGTTGCTTATCTCTAGCTTTTGTTCCAGTAGATTTCCAACAATGTAGCCTGAAAATAAGTTTTTATTAGCCTGTTGGTTTTTATGGTATCCACCAAAAGCTGAAGCTTTAGAAACAAAAATATTAAAGTGCGATCCGGAATGTATCTATATGTGTGCTATAGTAACAGGAAAGTAATTACCTGCAATTGAATGTCTTGCTGATGGCACTTCTTGATTTGGGATAGGTCATTGAGTGTTGATGCAAAATGTATTTTCCTTAATCCACAGAGAAGAAATGTTAGTCTTATTTTCAACACTAGGACAGGAATTTTAAATGGACCTTTCTAGTAAGTCTAGCATATCTAGACCAGTTTAGGAACAGTGTTGTAAGAAACAGGTATTACAAAAGAAACCTTTTTGGACAGTTGTGGCAGAAATGGGTAAATACACTATTGAGATGATACTGAGAGGGAGTGAGTGGAGAAAGGAGGGTTAATAGCCTAGAACAAAAGGGTAATAATTGTATATAGGAATGCCAAATTCACAAACCAACTTTGCAGCCTGGTCCTCGGGGAGCTCATAGGATCCTATTAGCAGATTCCTGTCTCTCTCAACAGTGTTTAAGGCAAATGCACACCACCTCTTCTGGTCCTCTTTTTTAATGTGTGTTGCGGTATGTTGTGCAATACTGCAGTTTTGAGTGCTGACTAGCTGACTTATTTAGTATGTCATTTTTTTTCTACAGTTGTCTAGTATGAAACTTAGTATTTATCATTTAATATATTTAACAGGTCATCTGTTCTGACATTCCTGTATATCATAAACCTCCCATGTCACTGTTACTCCTTCACTGAATGCAACAATTAGCATTAGTTAAAGTGCAGCTTTTGAAAGACACACTCTCTGGATTTGAAATCATTAAGCAATTGAAAATCTACTGCTGCTGCTTAATTCTTCACAGTGATTTAAATCATTTGTTAGTGTAGCGTTGAGGAGGTGGAGGTGGTGTTGAGAAAATAAGGGGGAAAGAGGAAAGGAATACAGAGTAGAAAAGCACTTTTGGCCTGCAAGAGAGACTTTATTTCAGTGTTCAGAAGATTGTGAGAAGAAAATGTGCTACTGTTATGGAGGAGGTGAATGATATGGTACAAATTGAAAATGCAATGTGCAAAAGCAAATTAAGACAGCATTTAAATTAGGGACACTTCATTACTGAATGTTATCAAATGTTGCAAATAATTTGGAAGGCATCCCATGGTTCCTTAAGTACAGAAAGGATGGTGTGGGAGTTGAAGGTTGAATATTTTGACTGATTGAACTTGAGTCAGATTTCTGCTCCTTGCTGGTTCAAGTATTATAATTAGCTTAACAAGCCAAGGTTAAAAAAAAAAAATATGGACCACACCAGCAGGTAGTTTTTCTTCTTAGTTTCAAGATCAGTATTTATTCTAGTCAAGGAAATACTATGTTTTGGTTTGTCAGCACAATTCTTGTGGCTCTGCTCTGACAATTCTTTTGATGTGGGAAATTTAAAGCGGAATTTACTTCGACTTCTCTCAATTTTCAAGAAATACTTTGTTCTTTTTAGTATAACTGAAACTTTCAGTGGGTCATTGAAGCTAATCAATCTTGGCATTTCTCTGATAATACTAACCTTTTTATGGTTAGGAAAATAACCTCTGCATATACTTTTGGATGCTTGGATGCTTTTTAAAGAACTTGTGAGCAGTAACATTCTTCTAAAATGTTCCATGATGTAAGGAAGAACAACTGTTAATGATTAGAACTAAGAAAGCTGTAATTTGTGTTGTGCACACCAAGACAAGATGAATAAAGTGTTATGGAAAAAATGTTAAATTCTTCAATTGCAAAAAAAAAAAAATACCCTGGAGAAGTTGAATGTAATTTTGTAATTTTAGATTGTGCATTTGTATTGTGTATGTGTGCACATGGTGATAGGGAAGGGAGGCAAGGGCCCAGTTTGGAGGGGTGAAAGGAGACTTGTATGAGTGTTTAATTTCCAGGTGCTACATCTACTACTTTTGACTCTAATAGTAAAAACAAACTTTCATACTCATAATTCTCTTAGATACTTTGATCAAATCTTGCTCCATGAAATAAATGCACAGTGACTCGCGCACAAATACCACGTCTTGCTGGAAGATGTTACAAGGAGCGGGTTTGCAGAAGTGAGAACCTGCCAAAGGTCACAGCAGCTCCACAGCGGCAGGGCCAGTTTCCCATTGGAACACTTGCTGAGGTGCCTCAGCGTGATGATGAGTGCAAGTGAAGTTTTTCACCAGTGAAGCCAAACATCAAATGTATTGACATTAATCTATGACAAGTTATTTCAGGCGCAAGAGACTATTTAGTGGGGAAAGAAATTTACAGGGATGGGAGAAGGCCAGGTTGTTATGGTTAGTTATAAACCCGTGATTAGTTTGTTTTCCCATGTTTGATTTGCCTAGTCTCTTTGAACAGAAATTTTCTGCTATGTAAAAATATTCTTTTTTATATTGCGCAGCGGTCATTTGGACTTCCCTAAGTGGTTCTGCACACATGACCCTCTTGGGTGTCTGTAGCCCCTTGATCCAATTTGTAAAACTCTCAGAAACTGCTGAAGGTCAAAGGTGTTTGTCTCCTGAGAGCTTCCCGTGCTTATCCAGCATGCCTCTCCTTTCCCTTTTTATATATTCTTTCTATATGTCTTAAAAAGTAAAAGCTGTTGGTTGTCTCTGAGTGCTCTTAAACAGCCCTTCCTATTAGATTGATGAGTTATAACTGAATATCGCTGTCTTGAATCAGACTTTTACCATTCTTCACCTTCAACCAAGGGCCCAAAACCTATTAGTAGGGGCAGTTTATGGCTCTCTCCTTTTCCACACTTGTACTTCCTGAAATCCTACTGAAACATAGAGCTACTGTACTTGCATGTTCACAGTCCAAAGTGAATCAGTACAAAATAGAAATTCAGTGCTTGTTCTCTGCGACCTGAGGCATCTGAATGTCAAACTCCATCTGATGGAATTGCATTCTTCTCTGACTTTAATAGGATTGTGGGGATAATATAGTTTAAATTTATAGTTGTCATAAGGATAAGGTCAGCAAATTGATCAGAGATGAATTGGAATTGACCCTGTTTTCTTCTCACTTGAGTTAATTTACCAACTTAACGAGGCTGTGTTCAGGTTGCAGTGCCTGGTTAGACTCTGTGACACACAGGGGTTACATTAGACTTAGTCAAATAGTAGTATCTTCGAAAAGATGCTGCCACTGGTGGTTTTGCTCCCAGTGTCTTCCCTAAGAGCTGTAATTTTTGTACCCCTGAACCTGGCCCATTTTATAAAATTTGGTAAATTTGAGGGGATAAATTTGGTGTTGTAGGTGACAGCCTGATGATCAACACTTTATTTTTTGTACCCTTCTAGTGTCGCATCTAGGAGTACACTGGGCAGTGGGCAGGTTGCCCAATTTAGGCATTTAATGCTTGTTCTTAAGTTTGAAAGGCTGCTTCAGTGAGTACATATGTGCATTTAAAGATGTATGCTTCTAAATTTCTTGTCTACTCACCTGGGGAAAGGCAGTGTATTTCTATGTCAAGTTTGGAGAGAGTAAATGACAACTGCTTGGACACCGTGGTGGAGGCCATGAAAGCTCCATATCTGTGTGGAAAGCGCCGCATGGCCATGGAGCGGAGCTTTGGGTGGCAGTGGCAACACCGGGCGCTTCAGAGGAAGGGGGCTCCAATGGACAGGGTTTTTTTTTTTTTTTTAAAAAGGCATTTTGAATAGTGCGAAAATTGCAACATACCAGTTTCTTGGTGTTTAAAAAAGAAAAAAGTATCTGACGATTTTTTAAATTTGGAAGCTCCCACCTTACTTCCAATTTCTTTAATGTAAATACTCATCCTTCAATTCGAAGAATTCCCAAGCATTCATTTTGGTCTTCATTAGACAGAAATAAATGTGGAGAGAAAAAGGCTGAAAAAATGACTTTTCTGATTTTTACTTTTAATGTTAGCAGATGTTATTGTGTCCTGATGTCCTTGTAGTTCTTATAGAAGTGTAATGCATTTTCAATCAGGCCAAGATCCTTAATGTTAGTTACTACTTATGGATATGAGTTTCACAATCTAATTATGTTTTGTATGAAGAAATATTTCTTGCCTTTTATTTCCCCTGTCTTGTAAATTTCATATAGTGTCGTTATTCTTGTATTGTTAAACAGAGTGCATATCCATTTATTACATTATATACATTATTAGTCTTTTTTTCTTTCTGCATGCAAAGGTTCATAATGTTTTTATTTTATCTATAGCTGAGGGTTACTTTAAATGTTCTTCACTACTCCAGTCTGTCTTCTCTGAACATCCTCTAATAATTTTTCCGAAAAAGCAAAACAAATTATCAAGAAATCCAAATGAGCTGTTATAATCAGTACTTGTATGAAATTCTGAGAAGTATGTAGCTTCAAGAGAGTTATGCCATTTCCTTTGACAGTTCAAGCATTTGTTAGGGTAGAATTTATGTTCCTTTCATTCTAATAAAGAAGTTATGATTGACTGCATAAACCTTAAAGTGAGTGACCTTACCTGTGTTCTTGTGCTGCAGTTGTATGGACAGGGATATCCAAGCAAACCAGCAATGTAGAAAAAACTTCGGAGAGGAACCTCATGAGGTTCAACAAGGGCAAGTGCAGGGTCCTGCACCTGGGGGGAATAACCCCAGGCACCAGGACGAATAAGGGGTTGACCTTCTTGAAGCAGCTCCACAGAGAGGGATTTGGGAGTCCTGGTTGACAACAGGTTAACCATGAGGCAGCAATGTGCCCTTGTGGCCAAGAAGGCCCATGGGATCCTGGCTACATCAGGAGGAGCTACATCAGGAGGAGCGTTGCCAGCAGGTGGAGGGAGGGGATCCTGCCCCTCTGCTCAGCTCTGGTGAGGCCACATCTGGAGTATTGGGGGCAGTTCTGGGCTCCCC
>JAWLRI010000837.1:7222332-7236238 GCA_034781795.1 Crypturellus tataupa | reverse complement strand
TCTGGAGATCTTCCAAACCTGCCTGGATGCCACCCTGTGCTCTGGGTGTCCCTGCTGGAGCAGGGGGTTGGACTGGATGATCTCTAGAGGTCCCTTCCAACCTCTACTGTTCTGTGACTGTGACTTGCAGAATCAGGTTATTCCTAAAAAGGAAATAGAAGATTTCTGGAAGGGAATGTATAGGGCAGAGTGTAGCACACACTGAAGTTTGTGCGGTGCCTGAGGAGCGCTGTCCTGCACCACTGGTAGTGGCTATTCTCACCAGGTGCGTGTCAGTGAGTTTGCATCAAAATATTCGGGACCTACTTTGGACTCTGATGCTATATATATCCATGTGTGTTTCACAATATAAAAGGTAATATTGTATATTTAATAAACCAAAACATAGAGTCTAATATATTATGGGTATTAGATACCTAGAACATCTATTTCCAGCAGCTGGAGACAGGAAGTAAAGAGGCCTGTACCGAAGTTTCCAACAGAAACTTTACTTTAAAGTGCTGGAGGAAGGCTGCGTTTTGTGCCATGGAACCCCCGGGTCACTTCATCGCAGCCTTGAGAAACAAAGCTGAGTAGCAACCTCCCTTAGAACCTGTGCTCGCTGTCTGCTGCTCGTTAACCAGCTCTCCCCAAAACCGTTTTAAGATGTCATTTTCAGCTTCACTTTTTGTTTAGGAAAATGTGTAATGCAATTTGAGAAAGCGATTTAGTTGATTCAATAACCTATGAAGCAAAACTGGACTTTTTATTAGAAATCAAGTACAAATACTAAGGAGCCTGTGCATCAGTGACGGTTCACAAAACCGTATTTATTGGCTTTAATACCCTGGATATATCAGTGGAATTGGTGACACCAGTAAGCCACAAATAAAAGAGATTGAAGTATTTTATTGGTTTGCTTTTTTTTAGGGGATTAAAACCAGAAGCATCTTTCCAGTTTAGCTCTATATTTATGTGCTAGTCAAAGATATATTTTTTCCTTCATCTCTGAGTGTTCAGTATTTATTCTCTGCTTCATTTTAAGCAGTATTATCTTTTTTAAAGGGAAGGATTTCTCTGGCAAACCTAAATTTGGAATCTGGGATTTATTTATTTTATTTATTAAGTTTTATTGTGTGGTATCTGCCTAGATACCATCTGTATTCTTGAAGCATGTTAATGCTGACCAGTCACTTGACAGAGAAGACTTGGAGACCAGGTCTGACACTGAACAAGACCTTTTTTTAGAGTGTCTGAGTATTTTCTTTTTACATGAAAAAATAGGGCAGGAGGCAACTTGATATAGCTAGACTTTACAGCCTGCAAAGTGGTCACCTGCTTTAGTGTAAATGAGTAGTGTAAATGCTGTCTTATTTTACAGTTTATCACATGTTGAAATACACAGAGAACAATTATGACACTGGATGAGAAGGAAGGTTAGGTTTAAGATGTGTTCAAAAGAGGAAGAAACCTTTTAAAGGGTGAGATAAAGAGTTGGATTTTTCATTTGCTTTTATATGGTAAAACTGTATTGAATATAAAGTGATACAGGGGTTAGACTATGCAGTCTGATTGTATGTATACCGAGAAGACCTTCTAGTCTTGTAAAAACTACTTTGCAGCCCTCTAATTTGAAGGGAAAGCAAAGTCACCCCTGACGTGTGTGCGGGAACAGCAGAGCAGAGCAGTGTTTTGCCAGCTGCTCGTGCCAGTCTTTGCCGGCCGAGGCACCCGGGATGGAGTTGCTGCACGGGAGGGTGGGGAGCTCGGCTGGCAGCCAAGGGCGCGCACGGCCTGTGCTCTTCTCGGCTGCCCATCTGATCAGGGCGTTGCTGGTGGAAAAGTGAGATTCTCCTTCTCCTGTGCTGCATTTATATGGAAGGCTTGTCGGAGCTGCGGCTTCACGTAATTGGGAATGGGGTCAGAGCAGGAGCGTAACCGTTGCTCTGCTTTAAGGAAGGAAACTGCCCGCGCCAGCAAACTGCTGAGCGCAGAGCAGAGCTCATTGTCACTAGGCAGGTCTCCCGAAGTTGTGATTCCCCCAAAATGCTGCTTTGAGATGATGTGTGTTCCTGTTTTACATTTGCTGTTGCTTTCTCTCTTGTTTGAAGCCATCAAGTTCAGGGCCAGGATGGGTAAGTTAAGAAACCTTGAGACCAGTTGTAGTGCTTTGCAAAGGTCACTGTCTATGATCCTGCATGTAGCCCCTTCGTATCCTTGTTGAGCATACTTTTAGACATGAAACCCTGGAAAACTTAATAGTTGTCAGAAATAAGATAAGTTAACAGTGTAGAGCTGAGTTTTGACATGAAGTGAATCATTTAGTTTGGCAATTGCTATGTGTGTGCAAATTTTTGAAATACTGTTAAAATACAGATTTTTTCATTCTTCTGTTACCTTCACAAAAGCAAAACACTGACTTTGTAGGAATAGCTTTTTTTAATGGGAAGTTTTATGAAAATACAGCATTCAAGTGCTGAGCGTAAGTCATGCTGTGGTGCAGGCTGAAGCGCAGCTTCCTGCTTTTGCAAGTGAAAATGCTACCTTGATCTCGGCAAGTGGCACCCTACTAAATCGGGTAACTAATCTGATGTTACATGTAAATATAAGTGCTGAACGTGCCCTGGCCATGGTGAGCACCGGGAGTCTTCAGGCAGCATATGCTCATTTGGTTGGTTTCTGTTTTTTCAGTAGGAATCTACTGTAGCTTAACAGAATGATTTTCCAAAGCTTAGGAGCAATTAGAAAGCTGCTGTCTCCGGATGATATCTGTGAATTTTTTTCCTTTTTTAAATGTACTGCAAATAAGCCAAAGGCTTAAAAACACTTTGCCTGTGCAGGTTGCCCTTGACTGTCCGAATCTGTGTAACTCTGTAGTTACCCAGCGCTGTGGGCAGCGCGTCGGGGTGAGGTGTCCCCGGCGCTGCTGCTGCTGTTCCCTGGCAGGCTCTGGAGTGGCAGCCCAAGAGAGACTGAGCCCGGCCCCGTGGGCTCCCGTGGCTTCTCCAGGGCAGCTTTGGTGAGGGCAGTAAATAAAAGCTACTTGATTTGCATAAGCTTATTAAATGCTCTTCCCAAGGGGCAGAGCTATAATTTCAGATGCGGTTTTCTGTGCTGGCAGCTGATCCATTTACAAATTAGTTTATTGCAAAGGGTTACAGAGGAAGAGGAAGGTGGAGTGGCTTGTTCCTATTATATAGCAGTTTCAGGGATGTGAAACAGGGTGAGTTATCCTCAGGGGAATGAGTCTAATATTGTCTGGAATGAACAGAAAACTTAAATGATGTGCAGGTATTGTAATTAATACTTTAAGGTAGTTTCAAATATTTAAATGCAGGTGTGAAGAGGTTTTATTAGCTCAGCATTAACTGTACTGGGATGTCTGCTTTGACCTAAGTACTTAAACATGTTTGTTTTTCTGCATGCCATAAGCTGAAATGAATCACTGTCTCTGACACTGCCTGTATGGTTTTTGCATGGGTTTGATTAAATCTGTTTCAAAACAAACCTCTGTTCAAACCAGTGCAGATTTGGTTGAGAAGAAGCTTTTGTGATTCATGATGCTTCTTGGAGTGGCAGATTGAAAAAGGAAGTTCAATGTATCATCCTTTTTGAATAGAAAGCTGCTGTGCGCTGTCTTTTTAAAAAGTGACTCATAGATTAACTTGAATTGGCAAGATCTATGAAAATATCATACAAAAGGCAAAAGTAAACTTTCTTTCAAGTCTTTATGTCAGTGTTTCCAATTTCTCATTTAGGTCTCCTCTATGCAAGCCCTCCCTTTTGTTAACTTGCTATTCAAGAGTGTGGTGCAGCTGTCATGTAGGCCAAACTTTCTGTGCCTGAGTTTTGCATGGAATAAAAAATGATTAGGTGATAAGCACAGTTATTAAATAAGTATATTAAAATCCTTCCTCTTTATTCAGAGATGGAAAAATTGGTCTGGCTTGAATTATTGGGATGCCAATATGTGCTCAAAATAGAGCTTTAGCATTTGCCTCAGAGGTGTCAGAAGCAAATGCCTTTGCTTTTTTAAAGACTACTTTTTTGTTGCATTTTAATATCAATGTATAAAAGGCTTTTCAGTAAGTCTTGACTGGTGGAGGGAAGTGAATCCCCAGAAACAGAATGAAAAGACTTGGGCTGTTCAAAAGATCTTCATTATTCTAAGTAAATATTTGCTGTTGCTTAAAATGTAGAATTTAATTTGCAGAATAGCTAAAATGTCCAAAGTCAACATCAGATTGCAGTCTGAATTAAAATTTGCTTTTTATTAATAATGCGTAGTTAGAATGACAGGTGTGAAATCAGGTCACATTATTTGGAAGAGTTTCATGACGGGTTTTATATGCTGATTGCACTTGTGCAGATTTGTAACTTCTTAGACTTGTCCATTGTTAAAACTCGATTAAAGTTTTTTTTTTTTTTTTTTTTCTTTCCCCAAAAGGCACTACAGAATAGTTAGTAATAGATGTTTTATGCTTACAGTTTACCTCCGGTCTCCTTATACCATGTGAGCCAATTTGATAGGTGTTCCCCAACAGCTTTAACAAACACTGTTCATTTTTACTGAGCACTTTGGGATCTGAAACGTGGTTCTTTCATGCCCACAATTAATGTGTCACACAGTAAAGCTGTGACAGCTCTCAGGTCCGTGGCAGTAAATGGGTGGCCTGGGTTAACTTTTGCAGGGCCGTCAGTGGGGTTGTAATTTGTCAAATGAGGGCCCCTCAGGTTCAGCGGGGCAGTGTCTGCGGGGGGAGCCTGGCTCACGTTTGTTTCGCCATGCGAGTAGCAGGATCTGTGAGGTAAAGACTGGCTTTCTTTTAAGCGATTGCCTGCTCCTTGATGGAATTCTCAGCATTACATGGTGTCAAAATACCATTTTTTTTAGGCGAAAATAGCATGTTCCATTTTTTTAGATGAAAAAAAGCACGTTCCAGTTCCTATATGGCAGATAGCTAAGGCAGCCCAGGAGCATATACATAAAATGAGAGGCAGAGCGCTGGGAGCAGCCCAGAAGGAGCCAGGGCTCCCAGTGCATGTGGCACAGAGAAGCGACCGAAGCTCCTGGCACGGCCAGTGCTGTGGCACGTTGGGCGCCCTCAGCAATTGCTGCTGAACATGACTCTCATGGGATGGCATTTTGAGGAGGAATAGTGCAATTTGATAGGCCAAAAACAGTTATAAACTGCAAAGATTCCAAAACTGATGGTTGAGCAACTTAGATGTTAACGCAGTCTCAGTGGCAGGCAGCACAGTCAGCATCAAGTTGTCCTAAGGTCGTGGCTGTCCCCCAGTCTTCACTGTCAAGACATCACCAGAATACACATGTGCTCCTTCCCAAATGTTAAGGAATAATGGACATTTCAATATTATTTACAATCTGGTTCTTGCATGTGTGTGAAGTCATCCTTCTAGTGTGTGCTTTATTTCTCTTAAATCTATTGGTTTGAATAATGCAAAAAACTGAAAGTGGGTAAACAGAGGTATTCTTTGGGTTGTCTAAGCTTGTCTGGGCTTCAGCACAGAGCCAAACTGATTAGTTTGTTTTGTACAGAGCAGATGGATTCCTGGTGTTGCATCTGGCTCTGTAAAAGGATGGCAAAGCCTGAAGCATTTGTACTCAAGTCTGTGCAACTTTGCGGACTGACTTGTTTCTTTGAAAGGTTGGTTTGTACTTTGAGTATGGAGCTGAGGATATTTTTAATTCTGGTACATCCTCCTTTCGCTAGTCTTAAACAGCATATGCTGATTTGCCTCATTTTCCCTTATTCCGTATAACAGAAAGAGCCAACACTTGCCTTATTTGCAGTGTTGATAAAAAAGATCAGTCCCGTCCAGATTACCAAATATTCATATTTTTAACTTTCCATTGACTTAACTGTATCAAGTAAATAAAGTGAAACAAGGGCTGTGCACTGCTGTGCTTAATTTTGGAGGAGAGCTCAGCTCTGTAAGCCTTGCTTGGAGGCCTCTGGGGAGTGGGCACAGAGCTGCCCCGTGGAGGAAAACCCGCTTGGTTGTGCTCAGGTCTCCTTCACTGCAGCCCGTGCTCATACCCAGCTGTGGAAGTCGCTTGTCATACGTGTATCCATAGCTAACATTTCAACGGGCAGTTCCCAGGATGTTCTGAAAGCAAGATACAAGTTGGAGTATTTCCTTTAGTACTGCCGTATTCATCTTCATTGCAGACCAAGAACTGTGCTGTTGAGGTTCTGTTTTTGAACACTGTGTTCCCTCAGTAATAAAACTTGAGCTGAGGGTGAGCAAAGCTGCTGTAGTTGCTCTTAGCTTTGCCTGTGTAGGTAGGAGCACAGGGGTTTACGTTCCCCATGCCCATGCTGGTGTAAAGAGGCTGCTGCTTTGTGACCCTGTGGCCGCCGACAGCTCCTGTGGGGCGCAGGACTGGGAGGAGGGAGGAACATGGCGAATCCCTCCCCTGTGGCTCATGAGGCGTCGCCTGCAGCCTGGACCTCACATCCTGCGTCTGTGAGGCGTCACCTGCGTCTGTGAGGCGTCACCTACAGCCTGGCCCTCACGTCCCACGTCTGTGAGGTGTCACCTGCGTCTGTGAGGCGTCACCTACAGCCTGGCCCTCACATCCCGCGTCTGTGAGGCGTCACCTGCGTCTGTGAGGCGTCACCTACAGCCTGGACCTCACGTCCCACGTCTGTGAGGTGTCACCCGCAACCTGGGCCTCGCGTCCTGGTGCAGCAACATCACGAGCTGCCTGCCTCGGTCAAAGGGAAAAAGGGACTACTGAGAGATCGAGTTTAAGGGCCTTCTCTTTTGGATATTGACAGGAATTTTTACTGGTAGGGACACATCTTTCAATCTCTGCGAGGTTATAAAGTACTGTCATGCATTTGATAAACTTAACAGCAGTATATGTAATATATAGGATAGTGAGTCATTGATTATGCAAAGGGAAAGAGTCTAGAGGGCAAGTACCTCACAGATTCTCAGCATGCATGAGGTTGGAAGGGACCTCTAGAGATTATCTGATCAAAACCTCTGCTCCAGCAGGGACACCCAGAGCACGGGGCACAGGGTGGCATCCAGGCGGGTTTGGAAGATCTCCAGAGAAGGAGACTGCACAGCCTCTCTGGGCAGCCTGTTCCAGGGCTCTGTCACCCTCACAGAAACAAGTTCTTCCTCACATGGAGATGGAACTGTCTTTCAACTTGTTCCCATTACTCCTTGTCCTGTCATTGGCCACAACCGAGAAGAGCTTGGTCCCAGCTACTTACCTAGCTGTCCTACATTGCAGGATGTTCATGTGTTACCAGACCGTCCTATAAAATACTTAGATTTGAATTACTCTCTACTCTCTCTGAATGACTGAATGTGTGGTGGGTTTTTTATATAGAAAAAATATAATTTAAAGAGCCTGAGCCTGATGAAGGCATGCAGCCCTACAGAGCACTCAGTGGCAGTTTTAATAATCTGAAGTGATGTTCTCGTGTGTGTTAGCAATACTGGATACCTTTGAGCATCCAAATCCCCACAGTATTCTGGAGCATTCATTCTCATTCTTCAGTTGTTCCACTGCTGCTTTTGTGCTTGGGAACTCTGGACCATGTCAGAAATCTGCTGAATTGAGATCTGATAAGGCCATGTCTCAACGTGGTTTGTCTAATTCTAAATTTACCGTTATGCGTCTCCTCCTGGCAGGGCACCACAGCAATGGAGCCATCTCTTGTTCACATATGAATAAATAACGTCTCCAGTGTATTGCTGGTGTTTCTCCCAAATCCTGTGATCCTCTTTCATTTTGGTGTCTTCTGTTAGTGAGTACAGCAGCCCTAATGCCTGTGTACAGCAGTGAATTATATGATGAGTCATGTGATTGTGGATTGGTTTTATGGGAACTAATGTTGAAATTCAAAAGGCAAATCTTTATAGGCAGCTTGCAAGGCTTTTTTTGTAGTGTGTGTGTGGATTTTGCTAGCAAATGCAGCTTGGTGCTATCCTGCAATCACAGAATAATTGGGGATGGAGAGACCCCTGGAGATCCCTTGGTCCAACCCCGTGCTCAAGCCAGGTCAGCTGCAACAGCAAAGTCTGGTCCATCTTGAGCATCACCATGGCTGGAGGCTCCTGAGCCTCCCTAGGCAGCCTGTTGCAGTAGCCAGGTGCCCTTGTATGAAAAGCTGCCTTTCCATGGGTGGTCTCTGGCTCTTAAATGACCCTTTCCAAAAAACTAAACAAACTGTATAAGCAAACTGGCCCTATGAGAAGAGAAATGGAGACATGGGACCAGGAAAGACGTTTAAAATCTTTGAAGTTTGATGTCTCCTGGGGATGCTTCTTGACAGAATTGGAAGCACAGGATTATCTGAATCTGCAGCTAAGCAAGTAGTGTCGGGCAAGAGGGACAGATCTGTAGAGCAAAACCAGTTGGCTACCGAGGCCCCTGTCCACACACAACACACGGAGTTTTACCTCGCACTTGCTCTAGTATGTTCCTAAGAACTGAGTGGCTCATTAACACCTTGAGCCTAAAAAAGAACTCCTGGGGTATCTGTGAGTCTGGTTTCATCAAAAAACAAATTTATTTAGAATTTGCTAATATACTTTAGTCTTGCTCAGGTCTTGCACCAAAACCAACTGTGCTTAGAGATCAGGACATTCCTGAGGAAGCATCTGGGCAGGTTGGGAGGAGCTTTTTATGATTCGCTGCTCTTGGTCCTGCGCTCATGAGCTTATTGCAAACATTGATTCACAACTGCTTCTGAAAATATCTTCCTTCCTATGAGGCCTGTTTTTTTTCACTTTAAGTTCATGGATTTCGTAGTGCAATTCTTGTTCTTCATGTTGAGATATTACTGTAATGGGACTGATTTAAAGTAGGAGACATGGATTTATAATTGTTTGCTCTCATTTGCTTAGGAAAACTTTAAGTGTATAGTTTGAACACATAAAACTCCTGTTAGATAAGTGTGTGTGTGTTTTTTTTTATTTGTTTGTTTTGCTTTGCTTTCTTTGGTGTCCTGAAAATGAAAAACTTTTAAAACAAAAGACTGGATCAGGACGGAAAAAGTGATTTTTATGACGCACTCAGTCCCGATGCTGAGCTCCCAGTGTGAGGTGCAGCTGCCCTCGTGCATTCTCTTCTTTCCGGGTGCATTTCTCGGAGTTCCGACCTCCTCAGCAGTGGAGCTGAGCTTCTCTAGATGCATCCTTGGCTTTCAAAGTCTGTAGCTGACATTGCCTGCTGGTGTGGAGCAACTGGGGTGACCTTCTGCAAGGCTGGACAGTAGATGCTCTGGAAGCAAACTTCCAAGCTGCGTTTTCCTTGGAGGCTTGTGGGGGATTCAAGTGTTTGCCCCTATCCTCCGAACTGTGGTGTCACTGAATGCTGGTGGTACTGTTGGACAGGGAGAACCTTCTGCAACCTCTAGCCCCCCAAGACAATTTTACGATTAATGATCGGGAGAACTCCTTACAGTCTTATTTCTTAAACAGTGAAATCTACTGCAGGTTTTACAGTAACGATAAGACAGATTATTTCATTTCTTGATTCTTTCTTAAATTTACAGGTATATCATTGGAGAGATGGGGAAAAGATTAAATCTCTGGCTGTGGGCAAAGAGACAAAATTTTTAATGTTAGTAGCTATCTGATGTGGTTTATAGAACAGCATAGTTTGAATTTAATAGTTTTACAGATGAAATTTCCTGTACAAAAAATATATTTCTAGAATAAAGCTAGAAGGCAAGAAGAATTTAGTATCAGATCTGTATTCCAACAATAGTGGGTTTCTCAAATCTCTGTAATCATATCTTTCTTGTTGATCATAGCCTTATTTTTACTACCCAAGGTTACACTGAAGCTTGCATCTTAAGGTATTCATCTTTATATTATCCTTGATTGCTCTCCTTTGCCTTACTTCCTTTTAACTCACAATTTGTACCTAATAGCAGTCCAAGGATTATTTATTTACTGGAATACACATTTGTAATGGACTTCGAGGTTTCTGAGATGAGATTCTTAGTATTTCTTATAGAAGCACCATATTTTTTTCAATTCCATCTAAAGTCATGCTTAGACTTCTTATGCCTGAATTATTGTTTGGAAACCATACTTCTCTAATGATTAAAACTCTCCTGACTGCAACTTATTTTTTTTTTTTAGATTCAGTTTATATCTATCTTTTCCTGCCCAGACTTTTTGTTGAAATCTTAAACCTAAAAATTTGTATTTCCTTACCAGTGTTTTAGCACAGTAGCCTTATCCCCATGCATCTCTCATTTTGGCATACATTGTTCAATGATACTTATATTTTCTGTCCTGCCCAAATACACCTTTCAGAGTAGCCTCCGGTCACGGCTGCCTTTCCTGGCAGGGGTCGCGCCGCCAGGAGCAGTCATCTTGCAGTGAACTCGGGTACGTGTTCGCCTGGTCTCTCGGAGGAAGCTCCTGGGTCCCTTAGCATCTCCCTTGCCCCAAGGCTGGGGGCTGCCAGCAGGGAGGGCTCGCGCTGTGCGGGCGCCTTCTCTGCGTTGCTTTGCTCTGCCTTCGTGTCGAGGGCATGGGGATCAGAGTGGATGCAGCTATGGGAATGCAGGGTGGGAGTGCGTGAAATTATAAACACGTTTTGGTGTTCTGTTTTGTTCTTGATTTATATCCCTTTTGGATTGCATGCTAGTGCTTAGCTGATACGTTCAGAAAATTACGCTTGGTGATTTCAAGATTGTGCAGTGGATGATATAGCTAATGTAGAACTCGTAATTGTGTTTATGGAGCTGTATAGCTATTTTTTTCCCTGTACTTTGGCATTTGCTGTAATTCAATATGCCATTTTATTGTCAAGTTGTTTAATATTGCTGTGATCCTTCTAAATAAGTTTTCATTTACAGCTATTTTGTCTCATTATTCACTCTGTCTTCTAGATTCTTTTGACTGTATGAAACAGAGTAAATCCTTGCTGAAATCTTTGGAAGCCCTGTGTTATAAGCTTCCTGCTTTATGAAAAATGCTTTTGTTGTGTGTGCGTATATTTCTTTTATTTTTATTTTTTTATATTTCTATCCTTTTCTGTAGCTTAACTCTTTGTTAACGTATAAGAGGGTCTGAACTGTCATTCTATGCTATTTCCTCCACCGTTTCTGCCTTTGCATTCTCTCCTGTGCTTCCCCAGCTATGATTTGTCTCCTTCTTTTTCCCATCGTTCTCATGCCCTTTGTGCAAAATTTGTTAATTAATAATTCTAAAAATAGTGAATTTCTATCGGGAGTGATGAACGTGAGCAACAGGAAGCCAAGCAGGCAGCAGCCAGGCGAGGATGGCTACTCCTCCTCAGTGGAGAGACCTTGGGATAGGCAGCGAGTGGAGCCTGACACTGCTGGCGTCTCCAGTCACTGTTCCCAAGAACCTCTTGGTCTCCAGAGAGTCTCCAGACCTCGGAAATGGCCAAGCACATTCATCTCCTGGAAGTCAGGCCCCTTTTTAGGGGACAAAGCTAAAACCTTTTTGCCCTGCTTAAATTACCTCATAGTTTTGCACAAGCGTAGCGTTGTCACTGTTAGGTGAGTGAACGCGCTGAGGAGCACAAGCTGCACTGTGCAGGAGTGCACTGGGCGTCAGCAAGGGCCTTTTCTTGGGATCTGATGAGGATGGTGCTAATAGCACCTGCTGACAGGTCTGCTGGCAGAGCTCTTGTAAAACCCTGGGTAACACTGGACTGTTGCACACGAAAGGAAGCAGCAGAACCAGCATCATTTCTGTAGGATCAGGAGACAGGCAAATGCACGAGCCAGTTTCATGTAATTGATATTTTTGGATAACTAAGAGGAATTTAAGGTGATGCTTGTCTAGATTAATGCAGATTTAAAAGTTTTTCAGGTGGCATTTATTTCTACAGCTTGCTGTCTGTCCTCTGTGTTTTCTATTTATTATGTAACCGCTGTTTACTGAAATTTGCATTTCTGCCTTGCTGAATATATTATCTTTCTCAGAAGCATTTGGTGTAGGCATAAAGTGTTATTGAAATTTCTATTTATTTAGGAAATGCATCTCCAGAGACCCCAGAAAAAACAATATGCTACAGTATTTAAGCTATAGTGTTTCTGAAGTATTGCTTTAAAATGAATTTATAAAGGAGAAGAATAGCAAGACATTAAGTTCGCAATTAGAATAAAACTTGCTTTATGCATATAACTTGAAAGAAATCTAAGTTATTACAGTAAATAATCCCTCTGTCAGTAATTTCATTAAGTGATGTATAGGCAAATAGTGTAATGAATTTTTCAGCATAAAGCTGGCTCCTCTTAGAGGTCAACTGTTAGCATTTGAAAACCAAACCAGTGCAAAGGCCTAACACACGCAGTTTGCTTTTTAACTACTTGTGAAAGCCACCTATCAAGTGTTTTCCGTCAGGTTTGTTGCTGACTTTCATCTTTCCTTAGTGTTTAGTGCAGAGAGGTGTTCTGCCAGAGCACTTTGGTTGTGGCCCAGCAATAGGACTGCACTTGATCTGGGCATAGAGGTTCTCCGCTTGCTGCCGTGTTTTCTTCTGAGCGCAGCATGCAGGACGCGGCTAATGAGGGCTAATGAGGAGAGGTGAGGGCAGGTGTAGCCGTGGGACACCCTCAGTGCTCACCCAGGGGCACAAAATGCAAGAATTTCCTCTGGGAACTGCAGTGACTGACACCCAACACCCAAAACCTGGTGCGTGAAGATCCCTTGTTGAAATCACAACAGTGGCGATGGCAAAACAGCAAGATAAATATAAATGCCTTGTGTGTCACTGGCCCTTTCAGTGCTGTGGTTATTTTTTTATGTATGTTTTGAGTAGTGGGAGTCTTATGTCAATATACATGTTGGGCTGATGGCAGCAGAATTCTAGTGAAGGATTTCAGCATCTGAATCGTCGTTTCCTGCTTTCTGGTCTGTTGACTAGCACTGATCATTAAGGTTTGTAGAATAAGGTAGCTGAGCACCAAGTAGCGCTGCAGGAGGCTGAGCAGTAAGAAAGGAGTCGCTTTATTTTGAATTCCAAAGATTACATTGTAGAAGAGGAATTGCTAATGTAAAAGTCTTGCCTTTGAGGGCAGGTATACACTTAAAATAGGGCTTTTAGTAACTAAATTGACAAAAACATAATGCACAACTTGATACTAAAAATGTTCTTTAACCAGTCCCCAGTAAATTCAGTTTATTTGCGGGGATTAGTGTAGACTATACATTCTCGCCATGGTGACTGCGGTTTGGTTGCTCTAGGCACCCACATAGTGTGTCCATACAGTGACAGCGTTTAGAGTGCAACAATAAGACAAGAAAACAGGTGGGTGCAGAAGACAGATGGGGAAGCGCAAGGTAATGGAGACGGTTATGACTAGTGAAATAAGCTGCAGTTGCAGTGCACCATCTGCCCAGCTGTGAGGAGCAGTTCTGTAATATTGTTTTTTTTTTTCATTGTAGTGCAATATTTTCTCTCTGTGCCTTAGGCACGTAGCTGTGCTACGCCTGTGCATTTTTAACTACAGTCCTGAGCAGGGGTGGTGGTGAAGCTTGTTACAGCTGAGCTGGGTCATTTCCGAACCCTTGGGTGAGCTCAGCACACCTGTGTGTGTGCATGTGTTGTGTACACTTTGTGAGGGGATATTGATGAATGTCAGTGTGTAATGATAATCCAAATATTTGTTCTAGTCTTGAGCTGAAGAACTTTCTTCTGTTGCAGCTTTATTTTCTTTTTTGAGGTCGTACACTGGCAGACTCTGATAAAGGTAACCCTAGTCCTCTTCATATAGCACAAAAGGCCTAGGGGCATAAGTAGACCCCTTGTGTCTAACATGCAGAGCGACAAAGATGATTAAGGGACTGCAGCATCTATCGTATGAGGAAAGACTAAGTGAGCTGGGCCTGTTTAGCCTGGAGAAGACTGAGAGGAGATCTGATCAACATGTACAAATACCTGAGG
>JAWLRI010000837.1:7187707-7222232 GCA_034781795.1 Crypturellus tataupa | reverse complement strand
TCTCTGGAGATCTTCCAAACCCGCCTGGATGCCACCCTGTGCCCCGTGCTCTGGGTGTCCCTGCTGGAGCAGGGGGTCAGTCTAGATGATCTCTAGAGGTCCCTTCCAACCTCAACCCTCCTGTGATTCTGTAAGAAGAGTTAATTAGCTAAATGGCAGTTTAGTTGTAAACTTACCACTTCTTGGTTTGAGAACCTGGTAGAAACTTAAGTATTCTTAAAGAAGTGATGCAGATTTCGTGCTAACTGGATAAACAGCACAGAACAGAATTTACTATTCTGCTAGTTGTGTTTGTCATAATTAGAAGCTAGTATTATTAGAAATTTATGTTTTTAGCTTTCTTAGGAGATGTTTGAGGAGCTGCTACAAAAAGTAACCAGATTTCAAATGAAAAACTGAAAAGGAAGTTTATGCTAAACATGGAATTGCCTGTGGTGGTCTTCAGTGGGAGAGCAAGCTCTTGATCCAAGAAGGAACTGTTAAGCAGTGTGTGCTACGGAATTGCCTATTTTCAGTGAAGGGAACTTGAGGGTAGCGTTAGGCCAAAGTGCTTTAGCCTCATACTTCTCTCAAAGAAGGGGATATCTTTTCTATTCCTGTGTCTTAAGGTAGTATTTATGCAGCTCACCGAAGCTGTTATAGTATGGCAGTGTTTATTATGACTGAGAATGGCTGATTTCTTGTGGTTAATGTTTTCAATTATATTTTGGTAGGAATCAGACTTGCTTCCATGCCCTTCTTGATAGAAATTTGGCTTTTGGATATTACAGCTTTCATAGCTAGGTTTGACGTAAACATTTGTAGTTGTTTCTTTTGAGACATTTAAAGTGGCACATCCAGTGCCTTCGTTTGTATTTTCTGTCCAAGTACACCTTTGTACATGTGTTCTTTTTTGGTGGTCTGAGGTGTTATGTTTGTCCCTAGGTCTAAGCAAATGCCAGCAAGTCTGCAAAATCCCTGTTAGCACCGCATATTACAAAAAAATAAAAAGACTGGAAAAAAAATCTCCAGGTTATATTTTCATTTATTCTGATGTATTTTAGCAGTGGAACTTCCCAAACTGGGAAGTACACATCTATTCTCCAGAGCTGGCCATGCTGCGCGCTGCTCCCGTAAGCTGCCGCATGTCCAGCGGAGCCTTTGACGTTGCGCTCAGTCTTGCTCCTTAATTCCACCTTTCGGAAAGTGACGGAGCTGTTCCTGGGGAGCGGGAACCAGTGCAGAAGGCTGCACGAGTTTCGACAGAACATGTTGCACTTGCCATAGTTGTTCTCTTCTTGGTGATTTCCTTGGGTGTTGTTGCACATCCAAGAGGCTTTAACAGTGTTAAACCAAAAGGAAGTTTTGTGCATGGGGAACATTTCAGTCCTGAGTAACGTGGTGGTGGTATGCAAGGTCCATGTCTTTGGCAGCATCATTAATGTTAGGTGTGTGAAGGTACTCGAGAAATGTCCGTGTGTTTATGCCGCCCGCAACTCCTATTATGCAGTTTTCTTGACCATAATTGTAGCAGTTTCCTGGTGCAGGGGCAGTTACCCTGGTGAAGGGCAGAGGAACAAAATTTCTCAACAAAAACTGAATGCAAGTACAGAAATGGAGCATGTGCTTATGAAGGCAGGCCCGTTATTTAGTGGGGATCTGAAAAGCGGTTCTGAAAAGTGAAAAAATAGCAAAGAATCAAGATAATTGTATGGTAAGATTGGTGGTGATAAATTGTTATTTAAAGTAAGGCTGGAGGTGCAGCTGAGAGATAACCCATCAAATTGTAGTTGCTCATCTTTGTGATTTTTTGTTGTTGTTGCTATCCTTTTTGTTTTCTTGCTGTTCCAGCAAGAATGAGCTGTCCCAGGCGCACAGCAGAGTGCCACAGAGTTGATAAAACTCTGCTGAAGAAAACTATAAAAAACACTGCCGAATCTCTGTCTGTTTAAAAGTGGAAATGATAGAAATTGTAGTTCCTTACAGGATCCTATCTGAAATGTCATTTTAATGCTTCTGGCTAAAACGACTTTATAATAATGCAGATAGCAGGACTGTAACTCCTGTGTTAGTTACCTATGTGCTAACTATCTGCCGATAGTAAACTTTTCACCACTATGTATTTGTGTCCTGGGTTATGGCATTTAGGGCTAGGGGAGCAATGTGCTTGAAGCCAGAAGGTAGCAGTGATGAGAGGTCTTTGATGTTGGTAATCTAAAATTGGAGTGTAAGTAGATTTTCTTGTTTTCCAGTTTACCTTTGTAAGAAAAATGTCATATATTGCTTAGATTCAGTGTATTTTCCTCCATTCTTTTTCTTACCTTTCTAGAAATGCAGTGATTTTTTTTTTTTCAAATAGGATTTTCAGAAGATCCCAAGAGCTTCATGGCTCCTTCCCTGTAAAATGCACTGGGGTGGTTCTTTTCTGAAGCCGTGCAAGGATTTAGGAGCATGCTGTCTGCCCACAGCTTAAGGTGCTTATGGTAATTTTGAAAATCCTGTACTTGGGAGACAGACTCTCCGTGGCTTTTTGAAAATCCAAGCACTAGAGTTTTGTAAGTGGAAGACTTAGTAACCCCAGATCTCAAATGAGAAAATTTTGAGTGTTTGAACCATAGCCCTTGAAAATAAATAATCTGTGAAACTATGAACAAGGAAAATTTTCTCGAGAAAATGTTCATGGAAAAGGAATTTTGTTCTGTTGTCAGGTATATTTTGATTTGAATATTCAAAATCAATATTCTATGGCAAATACCTGGTGCTGCCACTTTCATAAATTTTAATTTATTTTTTTATTTTAAGAAAGAGACATATTTCCTTGACTAGTTTTCACAAATCGGCTTCCTGGATGAACTATTTTTTCAAGTAAAAGGATGGCTTTTTCTTTGCTTCAGTGAAGCAACCAGTGTGTATATTGACTAGTGGGAACTTGCCAAAAGATAAATTTGATTAAAGAGTCCAATAAGTGAGCGAATGGGCTCTCATGTTGATCATGTCTTGCATGCATATATATTAAAGACCGATAAAGAACTCACTAAGAAGAAATATTTTCCTGTAGACCTAGCACTGTGTAGTTTGTATTTTTGATTACTGGACATTCCAATCTTTTCCTAGCTAAAGGATTATCACTTTGCCTTAATGGCCTGAAGCTCAGCTGCCTCATTATTTATCCATAGCTATACTAAATACTGAAACAGACTAATGTTTTAAACAGCAAAGCAGATAAATAAGGTAATAAATTATGCCAGTTGTCACCCAGGAACTGCTCAGCAGATACATAATATATTTTGGTTATGCCTTTGAGGGAAGCCAGCTTGTGCAATGTAGAGTGAACTTTTTTTATTGTGTGTCTCATCAGGTCTTGATTATTGACCACTGGATACATTGAGCTGCTTTTTCCACTTACAAGAACATCGGTCTTTTTTTTTTTTTTTTTTTTTTTTACTTTATAAGGAGAGTTTTGTTTTGTTTTGGACAAAGCATAAGAGATTGTTGCTCACCAGACTGAAAGGAAAGATTGCCTGTATCTATAATGATCTCTGAAATTGTGCCTGCCTTCAATAACCTTTGCTTGGAGATGCTTTGCCTTGTTTTTTTCCTCAAATCAGTTGAAAATGATAGTTTAAAAAAAAAAAATTGTATCCGCATTTCTTTAAATGGCTACAGGAGCAAAATCTATTGAATGTATGGTAAAAAGCTACTGCAGCATAAAAAGGCACACTGTTCAAGCGTGGACACACTGGAAAAAGTGCTTGTACATTCATTTCAGAAATTCTTCTCTGCCATGGGAGGAATAAGTCACAGTATCTACTCCAATTTGAAACAAATCAAAACAATATCTGCGCAGCAATACAAGGTGTTAAGCTCAGATTCTGCAATGGAGTGGAAAAAACTAATTACTCAAGTTTTTCTGCTGCTGTATTTCACATAAAAATGTAGGAAGTGCATTATTTCAAAGCAATGTCTCAAAATATTTTTTGTGTTTTTAAATTCAATAGCTTGTGCATAAAGTCAAATTGGTGATTCTTAGGAGCAGCTCTCTTTGCTGCAGTGTCCTTATTGGAGACCATTATCACGGTTACATAATGTGAAGGGACGTGTGCTTGGGAGAAAAGGGATTTAAATTACCCTGTCTCAAGAGATTCCATCCTGCATTACTGTTTCTTTAATAGAAAAAGATTACTAGCAATGCCAGGGAGAACACAGATGTTTTTCCACCCATCAGCATTTATTTTTTAGGCTCACAGATTACAGAAATATTTTTTTGACAAAAAAATAAACAGAGACCATGAATTTGTTTCATCTAGAGTAAGATGTGGCAATGCGAGTGCACATGTTGGAATTCACTTGCCTTGCTGGCAGCTGCTTTGCCATTGTTCCTGATTTTCCTGTTTTGCTAACTTTGTTTCTTTGCATTGACTTTTAAGCCTGGCTTTTTATGTCATTCTAAAGACATATTCTTTCAGAATAAGTAGTAGTTAGAGTTCTCCCAGCTGTGACCAGCCCTGGCTCTTGGCATAAGGAAAAATCTGTAGCAACTGAAAGGGAAATGTTTTTGACTGCCCAAGAAATCTTGACTTTTGACAGATTATTCTTAATTGAATACATTTTATCTACCATACTTAACCTATTGTGTGTTTCAAAGCATGAACCTATTTTTGCTCTTTTGCTCTCTTCATCTGTTTCAGATTATTTTTAAAATCTTTGTCTATTAGTCCTTTAAAGACACAAGGCAGAACTGAAAGGATCACAAGTTGAAGCCAGGGACTGAATAGCTCTAACAGAAGCTGCTGCAGCCCCAATGCATTAGTAGCTCCAGGCTCTTTCCCTTGATGTGCCTGCAAGGTCAAGGTTAATTCAACACTTCATGCAATGCAGGAATTGTGATGTGCCCACTGGAGCTTAACTAAGGCTCAGACTTGGACAATTCCTTGCAGGTAGAGAATTCAGGGAAATTTCTCAGGAGATCAGTTCCTTTCTTTGAATTACAAAGATGGGTGAAAATAAGTGTGAAATGGATAACTCTTGGCTTTTCTGGCTGTACTCAGGAAAAATTTCAAGAGTGGAAGGTGTTATTTAGTTGTCTATGTTAGTGTGGTCCAACTTGTGGCTGGTGTACCAGGCATATCCTCCTTTGTCCATATTCCACCTCAGTTTGGCTTTAACTGCTCTGAGAGATGGAGCACTGCATTTCCAGGGCAGTTCCCTGTGGTGCCTCCTCTGCTAGTGTTAACACTCTCCTGCTGTTGCTGAAAATGCCTTGCTGACCACTGCGAGGTCGTCGTCTTCCGTAGCCCTGTGGTCTGGTGGCTCCTTCCTTGGTGCTTGCCCTTGTCTTACATTGGAAATATTCCTGGCAATTTGTCTTTCACGGCGACTCACCGTAGCGTCCTGTTGTACCTACCCTAATCCTTGGCATTTCTCTTCTCCTCACCTAACACTTTTCTGAGTGGCACTGTATTAAATGTTCCACTGCAAGTGAAGTGAATTAGTGCTGTTATTTCCTTTGCCTGAGAAGCCAAGACACTGTTTTTATTACAAGTGCATCTTGGGCAAACCTGCATTATAATACATCTTAATTCATTTTCTTTTCCTTTCCATCTTCATACTTTGTCATTCCTCCAAAACTTACTCTTCTCCTTTGTGTTCTGCTGAGGTCAGGCTAATAGCCTGTAATAGTCTGTGCTAGCCTGGGATGGATTTTTTTTTTCTTGTCATTTTTTTTTTTTTTTTTTTTTTTTTAATTTTAATGTACTAGCATTTGCTATTTTATAGTACCTGTCCGTTTTGATAGGGGAAGGTTTATTAAAAATTTGTGGACTTCATATGGATGGGATTTTCTGGTGACTTTGTGCCTGAATCAAAAAAATGTTTTTTTTCTTTTCGTTTTGCTTCCAGCTGAGCGGCCAAGTTGAGTGCCCTGGTCCTGGAGGCCAAGTTGTCTTTGCCTCTGCTGTAGCAGAACAGTCTTGCTGAGCGCTGAGGGAGTTGGAGATTCTGGCAGGTTTAACTTCGGGGGCTGCCTCATCCATGCTGCTTAGCAGTCGCACTTTTTTGTTTGTTTGGATTTTAGTTATTTTGGCAAGGAGCTCTTTATTGCTTCCCATAAGGTGCAAAGTCTTGGCTTACCCTCAGCTTGCAGCTTTCCTTGCTGGTGGAAGGAGGTCTCCCTTGTGCCTGGCCTGCTCTCCAGAGTGGGGTGGTCATTACTCCCTTACTATCTGTGCCTTTTGTCTATAGGTAAAGGTCTAAATCCTCCCTGAATATGTTACCATGAGGACTTTTGTGTTGATTTAATGTAATTTTCTCCACCCAATTTCCTTTTCGAAAGGGAAAGAGAGAAGTTAGTAAACTGAGCATGTAGGTGTTCCTCGGTGCTGCTTGATATCTGCCTGCTTTTCCAGGACTGGGGAGTGAAGAGATTATTTTCACCTCTTCTACTGTTTCAGAAGCAAGAGCAAAAACTTGTTAGTGTGCAGCAGTACATTGGCTTACGAGACTTTGATCACTGTATCCTGGCAACTGGAAGTATTTTTAAATAAGTGTTTCAGTTTTCATTGGTGTCATTCTCATCAGTCACCAAATTGTGAATTTGATAACTTCATAATGGTTTGTTTGTCACCACAAATTCTAGAGAAGTGAGAAGAATGAAGAAAATAAACATTTATTAAATGAACCACCATCGCTTTCAGGCCTGTTACCTTCCAGCACTATCCCATTATGTGCCAGGCATGCAAAAGGACTGAGTTATGTGGAAATGATTGAAGGTGAAAGCTCACAGTTTTGGAGCCAGCTCACTGTGGTCTCACATTTTTTTGAAACCTTTGTTCCTTGTTCATTTACAAATGATCTCTAAGCCCTCTAATTTATCAAGTTCTTGTCTCTTCTCCTCAATAACTGAGTCCTGGGATTTAAGGAAAAGTTTAGGCTCAGATGGGTGCAGCCTCCTTGGCTGTGCCCGTTCAGGGGCACCGCGTTTGGAGAATGCGTTGCCCAGGGTTCACGTGCTCGTGGGGGCAGCTGTCTGCAGGCGGCTGAGGTGAGAGCCTGCGATCCAGAGAGCAGCTTGGCTTTTTTTCCCTCTCACATGTATTAATCCTCCTTGCTGTGCAGCTTAGGAAGGTATGAAGGGAGTTCCTGCTACTTCTCTGCTTCTTCAGGAGATGCTCCCTGCCTCTCCCTTGGAGCCTACAGGAGGGCTGCACCAGGAGCAGCATTGCCAGCAGGTCAAGAGAGGGGATCCTGCCCCTCTGCTCAGCTCTGGTGAGGCCACAACTGGAGTATTGGGTGCAGTTCTGGGCTCCCCAGGGCAAGAGGGACGTGGAGCTTCTAGAGAGGGTCCAGTGTAGAACCACGAAGGTGATTAAGAGACTGGAGCATCTATTGTACGAGGACAAAGTGAGCTGGGCCTGTTTAGCCTGGAGAAGAGAAGATTGAGAGGGGATCTGATCAACATGTACAAGTACCTGAGGGGAGAATGTAGGGAGAATAGGGCCAAACTCTTTTCTGTGGTCGCCAGTGATAGGAGAAAGGGTCATGGGTGCAAGTTCAAACACAGGAAGTTCCATCTCCATTTGAGGAAGAACT
The DNA here is from genome assembly GCA_034781795.1 of Crypturellus tataupa. NCBI lineage: Eukaryota > Metazoa > Chordata > Aves > Tinamiformes > Tinamidae > Crypturellus > Crypturellus tataupa. The sequence goes on along the minus strand of JAWLRI010000837.1, from coordinate 7,214,666 downwards.
TCTTTCCTGTGAGGGTGACAGAGCCCTGGCACAGGCTGCCCAGAAAGGTTTGTGGAGTCTCCTTCCCCGGAGATCTTCCAAACCCGCCTGGATGCCACCTTGTGCCCCGTGCTCTAGGTGTCCCTGCTGGAGCAGGGGGTTGGACTAGATGATCTCTAGAGGTCCCTTCCAACCTCAACCCTCCTGTGATTCTCTGCTTGGAACCTGACAGCTTAAATGGCAAGTATGATTTGTTGTTGTCTTTGTGTTAATCTTCCGCCCCTTGACATCCTTGGAGCAGCTTGTGGTGGAGTGCGCCAAGCACCCGTGAAAGCCCAGGGGAGCAGGGGAGTCCCTTGGGAGGAGAGTGCAGGGAACACAAGAGCTCTGCTCTTGGCAGCGTCTTTAGTCTCCCTTGAAAGCATGGAGAGAGGAACCAAGTTACTCCTTTTTATAAAGAAGGAAGATGATAAACTCAAAAATACTCTTTTTCTATTATTGCAGCTTACGTGTCAGCCTTTAATTGTTCAGAAATGTGTCTGTCAAAATTATTTAGGATTTGGCCACTGGCTGGAAGAACTTTAGTAGCTACTTGACTCTCTTGCAAGCTATGAGCGTCTCGCATGTGCGAAAGGAGAGGTAAATACTGTCTCAAAAAGGTAACTTGTGGGAGCTGAAGCCTGACTATCATATTTTCTGTCTGAAGTGAGTTCAGTGAAAAAAATGGTTTAAGCAACTTCTGCCCTGGTTACTTCTGTATCCCTGCTACCACTCTTGATGGCTTCTGAGGGAGGCAGGGGCATGTTGCACTTGTCACAGATGGGTAAAATGTATTCAGCCTCAAAGTAGAACGGCATGAAAGTGTGATCTTCTTGTCTCACCCTTGGACCTAAGATTTCTCTACAGAGTATTTTAAAGCATAATTTTAGTGATGTTATGGCTTTTTATTTAAACGCTCACTTCTTTAGTGGTTCTATAAAAAAAAAAAAATTAGAGTAACTTTTTCTTCTAGCTAATGCAGGAGCACAGAAGAACCAACAGATCTGTATTCTTTAATAAGAAAACACCAGACTCTTAGTTCATTAAAACAGCTCAGCATTGTCTGTCTTTAGCTTTCAGCGACTACATTTTTCTCAAAATTCCAGTTTAACTTTTTTGCCCCAAGCCAGTTTCCGTACACTGCAGGCTCTTGGAGGGTTTTGGGTCCCCGAGCCAGGCAGTGCCTCCTCCCCTCGCCTCTGGCCTGGCCTCCGTGGCCCAGGGCGCGTGCAGGGCTCCGGAGGGGCAGCGGCCGGGCTGGCCCCTCGCTGTGGAGGGAACCTCCTGATTTTGACTTTGTTGCCCTTGAAGAGCTGTAGCAGAACAAAAAGGGAAAAGCTGAGTCAGATTTTCCTAACTCCTTAACTCTGCTTTGACTGATTGATTTATTTTTAAGTGGCAGACTAAGATGACATTTGCAACGCTTTGTAATTTGGTTCAATACAAGATGTGTTTACGCTCACATTTCTGATTTGCCTTGTGTTTTGAAAATAGTGTCTTCCTGATGGCCTTTTCTTGATTCATAACACAACTTCTGTGAAGGGAGCGTGAATAAAAATCAATTAAACCAAATTTTTGTTTTTTTAATTTATGCTTTTTGCTTTAACAAAATGCTGCATTGTTTTTTTTTTTTTTTTTTTTTTTTTTTTTCCTCTTCCATTCACTGAACTGCAATCCCTAGCCCTGGATAACTGCATTTGAGTCATCGCCTTGACATTTCTAAGCTGTGGTGGAGAATTCAATAGTTACTGTGTGTTTCTGTTAGATTTTATCAGAGAAAGGTTGTGCGTTTTAATGACATCTTCCCTTGTAATGACATGAGGAGGGCTGGAATGAAAACACTTCATGTCTTGATCTGGCAGCACAATTAATAGCAGTATTAATCATTACTATGTATGTCTGGTATATTATCAACCTCAGGCAGCCTTTGGGTTATTAGACTATCATAACATTAAAGTATTTTGTTGAAATACATACCAGTTCTACCAAGTCTTTGTCAGCTCCAGAATGAACTAGAACTGTGATGTGTTTGGTTGTGGATTGGAATTTACCTTAATTTATTCAACATACTTAATTTGTTTTTTTTGTTTGTTTGTTTGTTTTTTTTTTGCCTAGAAATATGTCCAATTCACTATTGTGTTGCACTTTTCTTTAAAAGCAAAGAGGAACCCTACTGCCTACACGTGAAGTTATGGTCTTGCATTGCTAAAGGCTTCATGTTTTAGGGATGTAGTCATCCCTTGTGCTGGCAGGGAATGAATGTTCAAGCTGACACAACTCACCCACTGCAATATTCTCTGCTCCAGTGCACTGAGGTCTTTCAGAGTGAGATATTATCTAATTATTGTTACAAAGTCTGACTCACAAACTTCTCGGAAAGTGGTTTTGTTATTACAAGAGCTAATACAGATAAACTTAGTTCTTAATTTTTTATAGTGTGATATCTGTGAAAATACTGGGAGAAGTTTTGGAAAATGAGGTGCAAGGACTTTGCAGATCCATGCCAAGAACTGTTTGCTGGCATGTGCAGAAACTAATTATGTTTGTAATTTATGTAACTTATCGTAATCAAATCAACTATTCGTTTGTTTTATGGTGAGAGAGGGATGAGAGAGTTCAGCCCTGCACTAAAGTGTTCCTGAAATTATTCCTCTTCTGTGGAGGAGTCATCGCTAAAAAAAAAAGGTGCATATGGGGAGAAGAAGACCAAAGCAGGAGGGCCAGGAAACATTAAAACAAAAAAACAAAAAAAAAGCTCACCATGACTGTACAGTACTTCTCGTTCATGGTTTCTTCTGGTATCATGGTATTTTATATCAAGGTAAAACATTAACGCTCTTTTTGCTTTCTTTCTTTTCCAATGCTGCCACTAGAGCCCCCCAGGGTTATCGTTTGTGACGAATGAATGTCTGTTTTCAGATAGCTGTGATTTCTGAGTTCGTCAGGCTTGTAATTCACAGAATAATTTCAGTAATATATATTCTGTTACTAACATTTTTTATCCTTGATTTTTGATTGACTGTTACAGGAAAGATAAATTTCAGTCTTTATTTCTACTTAGCTTTTCCCCAAGATCCCAATTTTAAATTCTGATAGCAGCTGTTGAAATGAATGGTAGTGTCTGGTGGAATATACTTTGACTTACATAAAGTGTAATCATTCAGTAGAAAATTATATTAAATGTTTTCAGCAATTTAGAACTGTTCAAGAAATGTAGTGCCAGCTAGAAAAGGGAGTAAGATTTATCACTGAAGAGTTTTTTAATAAAACTTTATGTTCTGATGACTTCTTTTTCTGTTTTCAAGGAGAAAAGTTTTTTTTTTTTTTTTTTTTTTTTTTTTTTTTTTTTTTTTTTTTTTTTTTTTTTTTTTTTTTTTTTTTAAGTTTTAGTTTAATGGATGTGTGGGGTGATATGGACTGGACTTTACACTCGGACTGGGACACTTGGATTAGTGACCACAGAGAGGGTTTGAGGCTGGAGGATTCTCACTCCTGCTCCCAGATCTCTCCCAGTGTCTAAGTTTTGGTAACCTGAATTTGGCAAGACTGTGGCTTGTTCTATGAAGAGTGATTTTGGAGGCAGGAGAAATGAGGTGCCTGTGAAAACATTGCATATGCTTAGACTCGGTTCTGGTGCTACTGCTTCCTTGAAGAAGTACAAAAACAACTGGGTAAAATTGGGAACCAGATCGATTTTGTCTCTGAGGCAGCTGCTGTTGAATTCTGGGTATAAGGAGTATAATAATGTTGGAAGAAACTGAAAAATATTTCCAAGTACATGACCATTCTACCTAGTAATTTCAACATAGAAGGAAAAAACCTCTTAAATCTCCCTCTCCCAAAAAGCAGTAACACTTTTTATAGCTAACATGACAGACAAGTCATTATATATTTTTTTTCTTCTGTTATTTTACTCTGCTGCAATAATTTAGTCTTGTCTTCAGACAGCTGCTATGGTGAATATACTATCCTTGCTTTCACAGACTAGTTGAGTTGAAATTAAAAAGAAATTCGTAGTTGGAAACAAAACACGTAGTTGGAAAAATTGATGATTTGTAGCACTGAAAAGTGCAATGTCCAAAGCGAACACATTTATCTTGGGTACAGTTTGAGTCTGTTAGTGCTTTGATTTTGAACTATTGAGGATTATACACTCAAAGTTCACACTGTTTACTTTATAGATTTTATTAGTATGGAAAAACAGAACTTAATAGCAAAAATGTACTCATATTTCCATCTCTGATGCACTATATTTTTTCTTTTTCTGCCTTCACAACTTGAACTTAATTTATGGAAATAGTTATAATAGTGCAGTCTAATGATTGCATTAAATAAATATTTATACATGAGAAGCAAATTGAGGATGTCACTTATTTTCTAATATATACTCCAAGCGACAAGATATTTTCTTAACAAAAATTGTAATTGAAAGGTAGTAAAATGAGAGATCTTAAACTTGTCTATGTCTTTAGTTAGAAAACTTTTTTTCCTCATAGAAATTTAGCTAAGAGTACCATATCTTTTATTAAAAAGAGAACAAAATCTTGCTTTTTCTCAAGGAAAGCTCTATTGTTTTTGCTCATATAACAAAGCATTTAGATTTTCAAAGCTTCCAAGAGCTCATTTTTATTCTAACTCGTTAACTAATCCAGCAACCATCTGACATGTGTGTGCAAAAGGAGGTGGAAGTTTAGGCTTTTGATTAATAATAAAATAAAATTCCCCAATCTTCCAGGCTACGTTTAATGAAATTTTGATAAACTCTGGGCAATCAACTTCTAATTGTATTGTTAAAGAGATTGATTCTTTCTCTAATCTTGTTTGATCAGTTCAACTGTTACTACCTTTTTATAGAAAAAACTGAGCCCTGGGTGCCTGTTTTTTTTTTTTTCTCCTTGGGTACAAGGCAAAGTGTTCTTTGTGTTGTATCACAGGAGGGTTGAGGTTGGAAGGCTGGAGATCACCTGGTCTGACCCCCTGCTCAAGCAGGGTCACTTAGAGCATGTTTCCAAGGGCCAGGTTCCAAGGGCTTCTCAGTATCTCCAAGGAAGGAGCCTCCGCAGCCTCTCTGGGCAGCCTGCTCAGTGCACCGTCACGCTCGCAGAAAGTGAGGTTTTCCTCATATTCAGCTAGAAGTTCTTATGTTTCAGTTTGTGCCTGTTGTCTCTCCTATCGCACTGAGAAGAGTCTGCATCCTCTCTGTGCTTCCCCTCAGGTACACACTGATAGGATCCCCCGAGTCTTCTCTTCCCCAGGGTGACCAGTCCCAGCTCTCTGGCCTCTGCTCACGGGAGAGGTTCTCCAGCCCCTTGATCATCTCAGCAGCCCTTCGCACACTCCAGTAGCTCCATGCCTCTCCTGTGCTGGGGAGCCCAGAACCGGGCCCAGGGCTGAGGTTAACACGAGGTAGCCCTTTCTGACTGAAAGGCAATTATACACCAGCTATGGGCTTTAACTTGAATTAACCTTGAGTTAAACTTCAGATTCTCTTTAACACCGAATGAACCTGCCCCAAAGCCTTTCATGTATGCCCGCTTTTGTTCCCATTTGTTTGCTTTGATCGTATGGTTCAACTTTGTGACCAGATTTGTTGTGGTAGGTCTTGGTTGAGCAGGTGTTGACACTCAGTGTTTTGTGAGGGAGCGGATGAGTACGGAGTCTATCTGACTCTGAAGTGCCTCAAGCCCAGGCCTTGCTCTCGCCGTAGGAGCAAGCCTAGCGCCGACAGACATGTTCAATGTCTGCTGATCCAGCAGCACGGGGTGTCTGCCTGCAAAGTGCGTCCCTGGGGCTTCAGCTCTGCCTACGCTGCGAGCTGAGGGGGTCCTCGCTGCTCCAGCTTTGCATCCTTTGCAGCACTTGGGGCTAACAGGCCGGGGGGTCATTCAGCAGCCGAGCAGCAGCCGCAGTGCAGTCGAGCCTGCCAAGAGAGATGGTGAAGTCAGGCAGCAGGGGGGTAAATGCTCACCAGCTCAATGATGGTGATGGTGCCAGTAATCCTGGCAGTGCAAGAAGATTAAAAAAACAACCCCAAAAGCACATGGTAGAAGAAAAGGCTATGTTGCTGAGAAAGGTCCCTCTTTCAGCTTGAAGGAACTGTCTCCTTAAAGTCTTTCTGTGGACAGTTACTGTTCTGTGAAGTAGCTTGTACATTCAGGGAAGAGATTTACTTGTGTAGATGCTCAAACATCTTCTGAAGAGGTGTCCGCAGGGTGAGCAGTGGGAGCAGAGGGTGGCAGCGCGCGCAGGACTAGGCAGCGGCGGCCGCCCCGAGGCAGCGCGGCCCCGCTCAGGCGCACGGGCTGCCGCAGGCTGGGTTCCCCAGCAGCCGTGCTCGTTGCTTGGTGTCCCAGCACATTAGGTGTCACAAACCCTCCTTCCTCTTAGTAAGATGGTAATTTTTGTTCTGGTATAGTTCACATTTCAGTATGTTAGTGTCCTGGCCGTACTGAAATGATTTTTTTCTCTTTAATAGTGTAGTGAATAGACAGGTGTAGAACATAAATCTGATTAAAATCACTATTTCCTCACTGGTTAAAATTGCCAGTGAGAAGGAATTTCAAGGGAAGTTGAGGTTTTCCTTTTTCTTACTGGTTTGGTTTGACCACTGCTATTACATACTGTTTCCAGGCAGCCACTTCTTGAGTAGTAGAACCTTGCAGGTTTCCCAGAATGATGAGTGTGTTGTGTGCCTTCTCCTAATGAGTCGTCGTGTATTCCTGCAGGATGCCTTTGGTGTGAAGGACGTGCTGCAGTGGCAGTTCTTGCTGGAAATGCCTGTGTGAGCTGTAAGGCACCTGATGCCTGAGCACCATATGGCTTCTCTTGGAAAATGGGCTCTTGGGAAAGTCCTGGAGGTCGGAGATCTCCTTATGCTGCGTTTCCGTGGCCCTTTGATGGCACCGCAAGATGTGTGGCTCTGCTAAACCTATGTGAAGCCATCTGTGGACTTGACATAGGTTTCTTTTCTACTGCATTTCACAGGGATAGTTGAAATGCCATCTTGCTGTAGCAAACTGCCTCCCAAAAGAAAAAATACACTGAGTAAATCTTCTGTTTTTGTCAAAAATAAGCAGTCTCACACTTCTCCTTTCTTTCCACCAATAACATTGCACACAACAAAAATAAATGCAACTTCAGGACCCAAGTGTTTTACACAGAGATACCATTCTGATCAGTTACAGTTTGTGGCCAGTTTTGCTTTCTCAATAGTAGCCAGCAGAAAACAACCTCAACCTGTTGGAAATGGTGTTTATGTCTTTGGATTTCACAATTTCTGTTTACTTCTTTCTTTCCCTGGCCTCTTTGACACCCAGGTTTCATTTATAAAGTTTTCTTATGATGCTAATAGGTTTTGCAATTTTAAATTATGATGTAACTGGGTGTCTTCTAGCAATTATTTTTAACACCATAATGGATTTGCAAAGATGGAGAGTTGGGAAAGGGAAGGCTCTTGCAAGAGCAATTGTTCCCTTCATGGACACAGAAATATCTTGGGCTGTGGCGTGTTATCCTCCTGTGTGACAAGGCTTGTTAGCTGGCATCGTAAGCTACCAAATCTAGTGTCCTTGTCCCCAAAAGGCTGTTAAGGATGAGATGGTGTTCACTGCAGCTATGGGTTAAGTTATGCTCTTACAGTTAGAATATTACCGTGCTATGGTTTGAAGAACAAACGCTGAACAACAAAAGTAATCTAAGAAATCTAATTTCTTCTTTTCGCCAGAATGCCTCAAGCTCAAAGTTGAAGAAGAAAGCAACTAAAACGCAAGAAGCCAAAAAAATCCTGAAGAAGAAATTTAAAGTGAACACAAAAATAGTTTTTACTGAAGATGGAGAGGTAAGACCAGTTCAGAACATGTGGTTTTCATAATTGCGCTCAGTTTTGCAAAACAGATCAACTTTCATTTAAATTCAGTTCCACTAAGGAAAAAAAGAAATGTTGAGTACTGACCTCTGTCCACTCAGTATGTACCTGTTCGTACGAGAGTTGCTGGTGTCTTTGTTCAACCCTACCTGTTTGCTGCCTATTAAACCCAATTGCAGGTAGAATAAAGGTCTCCTTTTTCCTTACAGAAACGTAACATGACTTCCTTGCAGGTGCTCCCTTCCCCATAGTCTTGAGTGAAAATACTGGAATTAGAGAGAGTCCCTGGTTCTCTTTCCAGCAATCTCTATTTCTGCTTTGAAATGTTGTCAGAAAAGCTCAGGACGCACCAGCTAGGGCTCCTGCCAGCTGGTGCCAATGTAGCTGAGCTTTGAAATTTGCCAGTAACTTAATTGGATCTTGCAGTAGCCCCTGGAAAAATGTATTGATTTTTATACAGAGAGGAGCTATTGTAAATTGCTCGTCACTCTAGGGTTGCATTGTGGTAAACTCGCAATACAATCTACACGCTCCACAAAGTTTTCTAACATATGCTCTCACAGCTCAGGTGCAGTGCATTTTTTTTTTTTTTTTTTAGTAGCATTTTTTGCCTCTTTGGATTAATTTCAGTAAAGTCTAAACTAACGGAGATGTCACATTTGCAAATGTTTCACTTGTTTTTGTGACCTGACATTGCAATATTTCGAAAGTATTTTATATAGGTGAAAGGATCAAAGCTATATTACTATTTTTGATGAAATATAAGAGCTCTGAGAAGTTTCTCAGTTGATTAGAAATGGTATATTCAAATATGCAAAGCTAGTCGTCTCTGAAATATATGTGCAAGATTTACATTGTTCATACTTAAATGTTTATATCTAGTTATATGTTATGTTCTTCTCCAAGTAACTCATTTGAAATTGGTACTATAAAATTGTAATATAATCATCCCTGATCAGTGAAGAAACAACAGAAATACCTGTCTGCTTGGGTTTGGAAGACATTTTTTACTGGTGTTTACTGTCTGTCTGGTACCAGGAGGAAATCAGCAAAGAAACCCACAGAAATAAAAATATATGAGCACATGCGCACATGCTCTCATATTAGAAATAAGCAAAAAGAGAAGGAAACCTAAAATTAATAGATGAATGTTCAGAGATTTGCCTTTTTATTCAGTTATAAATGTTTAGTGCATTGCTTAGGAAATCATAACTTTGATGTGTAAAAACATTCCTATTCACTGCTTGTTGTTATTGTTTAATTTAGTTGGTGCAGCAGTGGCCTCCTGTGCAGAAATCCAGTTTGGCAAAAGCAGATGAGGAAGAGGATGTCAGTGGTATCAACTTAGATAAAGTGAAAGAAATACTGCGAGAGGAAGACAAGTTTGACAAAGAAGAATACAGGAAGAAAATTAAAGAAAAACATAGAGTAAGTTCATCTTTTGCTCAATTACTGAAGTTCAAAAATAGACACTCTAGTATGTTTGAATAGCTCTGTAAGAATATGTATTAAAATATGTTAAGAAGTAAGTATAGTACAAGCTTTTTGTTTAAACTGAAATGAAATGTCTGTTTTATTATCAGAATTTCAGATTTTCACAGCATTTCAAATACGTTGTTTTACCTCTTTCTAGTTTGACTAGATCCACTAAATAATTACTGATTGATGCTGAGGGTCCTGATGCAGATTAAGATTTATATTTGAAGAAAATAATTTGCAGCGGATTTGGGAAAGCTTCAAGTTATGTTTGGGCACTTAAGTTTTACATCTAGAATCAAGTGCTACTTAACTCACTGGATTTGAAAATCCCTATAGTCCTGATATTTATTTGAGGTCTGTGAAAACGTGACCTAATTTTTCATTAATGAAGTGCTATATTTGAAAGTAGCTGCAAGGAGATTGTGTTTACTGTCTTGGCTGTGAAATCACAGTCAGCTTTTTAAGGATAGAAAACCACTCGCTTCCTTGAGTGCAGTTCAATAAGCAAGGAAGGACAGATTGATTTATAACTTTCCAGTCAATCTGCTTTTTTAGTGACAAATTCATATACTTCTTGAGTGAAGCTTCTGTATATCCATCATTGGAGTGTAATGATTAAATACTTCATCAATGGGTCCCTTAACACACCTTCATCTTTATAATGCCATAGACCAAGTGTCATTGATCATATACTTGCATTTTAAAACATTATTTTGGCTGTGGAGGTACTACGAAGTGAAATATCTCTTTCTGAAAGTGTGATAGATGAAAGAAATAGGACATGCCACAGCATAAATATTTTTTTTCCTCCTAATTATGGAAAGTTTTAAGTTAGTTGTAACCTACCTTATTGCGTGCAAAGAGGAATTTATTTTTCATATTTCACCTAGTTATTGTCCCTTATAAAATGAAATAAAAGAAATGCAAGCAGTATTGGCAAAAGGAAAAAAAAATGAGGCTTCTGACTGAGCGGCTGTGAAATATGCCTGTGGTTTCCAGGACTGCCTTATTGCCTGCAGTCACTGTGTGCAAATTTGGGTTTAACTCTGGTTTAAACATTGGAGATGAAAAATGGTTAATATGACAAGTTCCTTATATGTGATGAAGCTTTCAGTTCCTTGGTTGTGATTTAATTTGTGAAATGATGGTCCTCAACTCAATTTCTAGAAGGCTTCAGGTTTGAGGTACCAATGAATTTTACATATTATCGAATACAGGTTGTATAAGGTAAGGCTGCTTGCCAATGGAGTTTGTGATTTTACTGTACCATACTGCTAAGCCACTCTTGCTGTTTAGGCTTCTTGGCAGCTCTTGCTGCTTAGAAAATAGGTGTCATGGTTGTAGCTTGGAAAATATGTGATGTCCTGCTCTTTTAGCTGGTGCAGCAAGTGGTACCTCGTTGCTCCTGAGTGGCCTTCATCTCCTCTGGTGATCTCCTCAGGTCCATCCTTCCCGTGGCCTCTGAAGAAGCTATGTTGTTATTATGTGGAGAAGATGATACTCAAAAATCCTGAGGAGAAAATATGTATTTAAATTCACACTATAGGGAGAAATTCCTTGACATAGTAGGATTGGGTATTCAAAAATAACTGCTTATCTGCTCAAGTTTTTGGTTTGTCACAGATTTTTTTTCCTGAATTTCGTACATTTTTTTTTGTGGGGCAGGTCAAGTTTTCATCACCAAAAGGATAGGATGTGGGAAGAGATTTTTAAGACCGAACCAAGAGAAACACCATTTGAACTGACTAACAATGTGTTACACCCTCACGTTGGCTATCTGATGATGTTAAAAATTCACCCATCTTATAAGGTTTCTCTTCCTGAAAGATGAGGGTCACTCAGCAGACTCGCTTTGAGCCGAATGAGACTAAATTAGGCATATGGTTAATAGAATCCTCACTGAGCTTTGTTTAACGGGTTTAGTCCTATAGCTATTGAATTCAGTTTGGAGAAATCCCACGGCAGTCTGTGACGCCGAGTAGTGCTTCAAGAAGCGCCTTGTACAAGAGGTGCTCTGTGACATCTCTGACTTTGTGGGTCTGAAGTTCCCAGGCTTGCGTATGTGAAGTGGGAAAATATCTGCTGTATAGTGGAACCAGAGCAAAGTGTCTTGGGACTTCAGTATGTGCTGTAGAGGCAAAAGTAATGTAGATATATGATGTGTATGATTTGTGCAGAAGTCTAATTCACAGAGATCATCTTCTGAGAGCCAGAGAATTAAATACATCATATTTCCAGGTTGCATTCTTAATATAAGAATCTTGACCATAAAGATAGTTTCTGCAGCCCAGTATACTGACCTGCAGATGTTCACTACGTGTGGAAAAAATCAAGTGTTCACCTTGAGTCCTCATTTTAGATCCAGTATTAGGAGATGATGTTTTACAAGATACCTTGGTGGAATAATAATTTTATGTTTCTAGAAATGTTATTATGAAAATTGAATACTTTCAGCATATATATGCACAAATATTACTACTGAGAAGAGACGTTAGGTACATGTTTTTTGTTTTCATAAACCCTGGATTCAGTTCTGTTTTACCTAACCTAATAGATTTGGCCTCTCAAGAGGTTGAAGACTGTCTTGTCCATGGCAATCCAGTGCAATAAATACTGCTGTTTGCAGTTAGATCACAGTTTGTGATATCTAACACTTATCAGGAAATGTATAAAGGGTAAAATCTAGATTTGTGCTATTCTTCATTTTTTGAACGTGATTAATACTTATGTGTAGGAAATACCAAGTCTGAAAATCAGCAGTGCCAGTGCTGTGTGCTGCCAGTTAGGTAACACAAAGGTGATCACAAGAGAAACATGGTAAAGCTGATTAAGGAGGGAATTCTGATGTAAAGGAGAAGCTCTTCTGTTGCTGTGCTTAGCCATTTGCTAGTGTTAGAGAAGCAAGAGAGGGGCTATGAGAAAAATAAATTTGGGGGTAAGAAAATTAGGCAGAAAGAAAAATAAACCCTTTCAGATATTAAGGGATGTTGCCTTTAAATATATATTAATATTGCTAGTAATATGTGCTGACTGAAGAGAACCCAGAATGGTCTCTTAAAGAGGCCTTCTCAGATTCCTCTTCCAGGGAATGGGGCGCCTGATGCGATGCACGGTGCCATAGGGAATATCTTGCAGGAATGTGGATCCTTCCCCTAATCACGTGCCGGGTTGTCAGCCCCCCGGAAGGTGCTGCTGTGGTCTGACAATCTTTTAGTAAAGAAAGGTAGGTTTTGCTAAACCTACAGCCTGGAGTAGGACCTGCTCATCATGAGCCTGCTGCCAGGGGGAATACTCTGAAGGAATTACACGTATGATAGCTTACTAAATAAAAATCCCAGAGAGTATGGGGAGCGTGACCTGGTGCTTGTGAGCAAGGCTGTGGAGCAGTTGAACAGTCAGCTTAGAAAGTAAATGGAAAATTTACTTTTTTTTTTTTCCTCCTCTCCCACTTTCCCAGTATTTCTTAAAAGACAAGTTTAATTCTTGCTTGTGGCCCATGTTTAATTTAGAATATAGCAACGACTCAAACCTTTAAAAATTGTGTTTGTGAGCAGATGGAGCATTAAACTGTGCTTCCTCGCGTGCTCTCGAGGAAGGGTGAGCAGGGGGCTGCCGCGGGCAGGGGCGGCCAGGAGGAGCAGCGGCCGCCCGAGCTCCTCTGGCTGCTGCTGCCTCTCCTGAGGCGCCTCCTGGTCTCACCTCTAACCTGGGAGGTGCCAGAATGGAAAGAATTTCTCTCTAGAACATGTGCTTGCTATCATTACTCCATTCCATGCTTTTTATTAGAAAAGGACTGTTTACCACTTTTTTAATCTTTGCTTTCTGGTGAATTTCTTCAATCTTTCACGCTAGGTTCTTTGCTCAAGCTTTTGCTGTTGCTTTCCTGGAGAAAATTAAGTTGTCAGTCAAAGATCTTTCACCCCTTCCTCTACACTTCCCCCACTGGCATTCAGGAGTCCTTCACCTAGAGAATCTTAAATCCATCTCCTGTGACTGTGAATCCCTGTCTTGAACTCCTGCAAACTTTGCTGTGTCCTGCTGTCAGTTAACACTCGACACAGCATGAACTCTGTCAGCACCTTCCCTTTCTACATTAACATTAATTATTTCACTCTTGGCTTTGCTTTCTCCTCTCTCCCTCGTGCAGACTGGTCCAGACCCTGTCCTGGTCCAGCTGGAGTGTTTGGTGCCAGCCGCTGTGGGAGCTGGGGCTTCTTCTCTCTTCAATTCTCCTACAACCCTCTTTCTCCTTTCCAAATTATTGAAAATGCTATAGCTAAAATTCTCTTCTGCCTTTGCTTTAGATTTGTATAGGACCTTTTACAGCACGTTCATTTTTCTTCCTCTTTTTGCTTCAGCAGGTTTCATATTTCCGTATCTTGATTCTTGCTTCCTCCTGTTCATTCCTTCCTTTGTTTCCCACTGTGCCTAATGCTTAGCACTGTTTCAGCTGTTCTGCATTCTCACCAGTTTTTCATTTCTTCCTTTAAATCCCTTTTTCAAATTTAAATAGAAGTTCTATTTAAACCTTATATGGGTAGATTAGAAGACAAGCAAAGCATAAGTGCATTTTGGTTTTGTATAAACTTCCATGGTAATGAAAATACATTTCTAATGGAGCAGTCTGCTCCATGGCCCATCCTGTAGTTGGAAAGTCCTTTGAAGTGAGTGTGTGCTAATCCCTAAGGTCACTACAGAGCTTGTAAAACAATGACTTAGAATAGCAATAAAAATGAAAGTCTGTGAAATCATAGGTTATTTCATCTAGCATTGTGTATATTGCGTGTGGATTCAGATTTTGATTTAGACTGTAAGTAAATAGATTTAGAAAAACTAGCATTATCTTAAAGCTTGTTATTTTGTGGGTCATTTTTGCACTGAAAAATCCTGTCTTAAGTTTTTTTCAGAATGGTTTTTAAGATTGTAGTTCTTGGGGAAAAATAGAACTTTTAAAAATCAGAACTTCTCTAAAGTACAGATGAAAAATAGTCGCTCTGTCTTTTTGTGGAGTGAATATGTCTATCAACTCGATATGAATTTTCCTCTCCCAACTCTTTTTCTGATGAATAGCAGAACTATTGAGAAAGTATCCACAGGCCATTGCTTTAAAACCTATTTCTGAATGTCATTTAAATGAGCACAATTTTCAGTATGATTAGAAATATGTTTTGGTGCATTCATGAGATGCTTAGATGAATTATGTTGTTGTGCCTTAAGGCTTATGGAAACTTGCAGAGCATCTACACTATAATTAGCTCTCCTTTGTGAGTCTTACATTTTGGTACCTTCTCCTTCCTCTGAAAAAGGGGGAAAATGTGATGGATAAAAATAACTAGATAAAAATATGAGGTATAATTACTGTATAATTAACGCTCACTCAAGTTTTGGAAACAAAGTGGATTTTAGCAGGTGATGACAAGGGAAAGGTAGTGACATGGATCAAGATGATAGGACAAGAATCCTACACTAATGGATATTTAATGAGAACCCAGCGAGAGGTATGAGCCTGAGCTCTTTGGAAATGTGTAAAACCTCATAAACAGCATAAATGGAGAAGGGAATGTCATATTCAGAACATGTTTTTCCACTCCATTTTTTATAAGTTCTCAACTGAAAATGCACTTTTTGGGGAAGAAAGCAGTTGAATAGAGGGATTCATCTGACTGTTTAATGGCCTCTCTTTCTTTATAGAGAGCTCCAAGCTCAGAAAAATGCTCATTGGTGCTGAAGGAAAAATGAAAAAAATCTGGTTTCTCATCTCACCTTCCATCAAGGAAAATATTTTCTCAATTTGGAAATGAGCCACCTGGTGGAAAGATTGCTACAAATGGTTTTTGGGGCAGAGACAGGGTGCTGCACGGGCTCGTGCTGCCGCGTGGGGCCCAGGCCGCCCCACTCAAGTCCAGCACCTTGGTGCTGGGGTCACGGCAGCTGTTGGAGCTCCCGTCACTCGGGATGTTCTGGAAGATGCTGCTGTTCAGCCTCGTAGCTCACGCCTGTGCTTTAAACGTGGTCCATGTTTCCTGTTGCTGGAACCTCCCGGTGCCGCGGGCGCTGCCTGAGGCTGGAGCTGCTGCTGGTAGGAGGCTGGGGCTGTTTCATAGCCTCTTGTTAGCGCCAGCAGCCCCAGACTGAAGCTACACCATCTCCCCAGCTGTGTACTCCCTTTCCTTAATTCCGGAGGGAATACGGAGCTATTAGGGCGACTCTATTGAAACGCTACCTCTGTGTGATTTGTCTTCCCTTCCCCAAGCACAGCTCTTAATGGGAAGGCAGATATTTTACATCAGGAGGGTACACTGTAATATTTCATTCTGTGTATGCGTCCTCACCAAAATGTTATTTCTTAATTAACTCTTTCCAGGGCTAAATGAAGTACTGCTCTGTTCTAAACATTATGGAGGTGACCTTTTATATACCAAATAACTTAGAGATTCCGAGTGAGTATACTTCCCCCAGTGAATTTATTCAATTACTTCCTGAGTAAAATTTCCTTCTTGTAAATGTGAGGCTGCAGGCTGTTAAGGGAAGCCAGACCTGTGGATCTCAAGACCCAGATTTTTCCTCCTCGCGTTCCGTTAGATACCGTCTGCTTCCCCCCCGTGACCGTCTCTCTTGCAGCCTACCCTCTTCCTCCTCCTCCCCCTGGCTGGTGACTCTGGGGGAGCAGCACCTCCCTACCCACTCCACACGGGCACCAGCCCTCTGGCGCAACACGAGCTCCGCGACCGTGTGCTGGGCTCTCTCCCGTGGCCGTTCCCTGGGCAGGTGCCCACGGGTGCACACGGCAGCAGCACCCCCATGGAGCCAGTGCTGCCATTCAGTGTGTGACAGACTTGGGTGGAATGTGATGCCTTGTGTACACGAGTGATACAACCGTCTCGTGTAAAAAGTGTGCCCCCCTGTAGGAGCAAAAGGGAAAAAGAACGTAGGAGCTGATGGAAACATTTAGCTGAACTATAAAGAGGTGAGAAGGCTTTAGAGATAGAAGTGTAAAGTAAGGAGGAGAACCCTGCTTTGTTAGAAAGCCTGGCTGAGCCCAGTCCTGTGCTGGCACGTTGAACTTTGTACATGAAGCGTGTATGTATCTATGTACAAACATAGATATATATGTGTGTGTGTGTATGTGTGTGTATATATATATACATATATGTGGTACTTGGTGGAAAGACTGTGGCCCTTTGGAAGAATTTCTTTGATTTCTGTAGGCTCAGTATCTGGCTCAGATTGCAGTTCACACAAGAAAGCTGGAATGTCTTTGTGTTCTAATTACTGTGATTTATGACCTCTTTCTCACTGAATAGCTACATGTGGAAAATAAACTGTGTGCATATATACATATCCGTGCATATGTTATACATATGTTCAGACCAGTTGGTCTATTGAAATTGCTTACTAAAATTTATATCCCTGAGACATGTTCAATGTGTTCAGATGATGGATGGGAAAAGCATCTTTTTCAGTTGATCAGCCGTTTTCTTCTACTGTTTTTTTCCTACTTTGTCTTTTTAAGGAGGCCATTCCTGTTGTTTGCTTTTTCTTCTTTTAAATGGAGACACCTTTTTGAACTGCTTGTAAGACCTTATTCAATGTTTGCTTAATGCTTGAGATCAGCTGTCCCCTTGCTGTCTTTCGCTTGCTCTTGATGCCAGGCTCTTCCCATGTCATCTGGAAGAGGTTGGTTGGATCCTGCCGGTTTGTTTCCATTTCCCTGCCTGTAAAATGAGCGTGAGCACAAGCGATGCGGCTCCCTGCACGAGCTGCCACAACTGGGCACCCAGCGAGGGCCCGACAGAAATGCTGCCTGTTGTGCTGTGCGGGTGGGACGTCCTGCTTTCGGCATGGGATAGGTGTTTATACCTCTCGGATTGGCAGCATTTACGTAGCTAGGCAGAGAACTACACATTGTCTTGAGTTGGCAGGAGATGCACTTACAGGTGGGTTTGTGAGCACTGCCATTAACCGTGGGTTCTGCCCAGACCGTCAGAAATTGAGAAATTTAGCACCTTCTGTTGATGCAAATTTATATGTGAGAAAGAGTAACAGGAAGCAAAGTGTTTGCAGGTGATGACAGGGTAATGAAAAGACCTCTGAGATGTTTTTCGGGGTTAGGAGGCCGGTTGAGGAGCTAAAGATGCCAAAGCTACCTGAATGCAAATGTTGCTTATTAATTTGTTTTCCATCTTGAGAGAAAGGCAGAGTTCTGGAAGAATCAGAGAGCTGCCATGCAAATACTTCTAAGGAAAGGAGTCTGGTCACTTTGCCTGCAGTTAGCCTGTGTTTTAATAAAGAACTAAGTTAAAGGAATATAATACCAACGAGTGTGGATTTGAAACGCATGTCGTAAAATGTGAGTGCATATGTATTTTTATCAGACGGGAAAGTGATTCATATGTCCATAGAATACATGGAAATTTCTGCAAAGTTTTTCAATTTGTGCTGAAACGCTATGCTCAATGAACTAGATGAGTAAAATTAACATGGCACAAACTAAATGGACCAAACGCACAGTGACTGGTACATCTTAAACCAGTGTTTCCTGGTGGAGTTAAATGTGGGAGGACCGGAACAGAGAGTCCTTCCAAGTAGTAGAGAAAGGAGGAAAAGTTCCAGGAGCTAAAAATCAGAGAAGTGAATTCAGACTTCAGTATAGAAAGCAAATTTTTTTCCTGGGTAATGGCTGCCAGTTTTGAAGGTTTGTGGTGGACTGTCCTTCTGTGAGAGCTTTTAAATACTCTTCTAAAGCACGGTGGGCATGTGAGTGCAGAAACACCACTCGGTCCCATACCTGCGTGGTGCTGCACAGACAGGCTGGTCCTCTCCTGCCTTATAAGGACCTTATGGTTCATGATATATCCAAATTGCTCCTTAGATGATGCATGGGTGATCTACTTTTAGCCACTGTGCAAAACCTGTGGGCATTGCTGACCTAAAAGATAAACTCCTGTTCTCACCACTGTCTTTAAAAGGTCCTTGCTCCGGCGGGGCTAGAAGTACTTCCTTGGATGGAAACCATCAGATACAATTGTTGTCTTGCTCTTTAGTTTAACTTATTTCCTATGCTCAGTGTTGATAGCCCGAAGAAAGAAGTGAGTAGGTCTTAAGGTGTTGAAAACAGTGGGGAAACAGCAACAAACCTACCTGCATGCAAAGGAGGGCTACTCGGGTGTACGTGCAAAACAAAATCCCATACTTGGCTTCCCTGCTGTAGGCAAGAGGGATCTAATCAGATTGTGATGTTTGGGAGCTTTATCTGAGAGCCTCACGGCATTGCATTGATGTTGTGTGATATAGTCAGCCAGTAGTATATATAATCAAGTGTTCATACCTTGAGAGATAATCTTCTGTTTTCCTTCCCTAGTGAATTTGATTTGCAACTCTAAATTATGTGCTATTCTTGCAAGTAATGATTTATTGCTTGATAGAACCATGATAAAATCTTGTATTCTTATGTTATGTATTAGACTTTTTTTCCAAGAAAATACAGACTTTTTGGTTGTGTGTGTGTGTGTGTATAAAAACTAATATCAGACTGCTCAACAGTTACATAATGGTTAGGTGCAGGCAGTAGATGAAGAGAATTTATTGACATGCAGTAAATTAACATCAAATTGTATGACTGGTTAAGCCTTTCCTTATGTATTTTTGTCAGCGGTTTTACATATGAGTTCAGCACCTACATGTATTTGTCTCTAGCAGTAGAAATGGGGGAATGAGTGACATGGGAATCAAAATAATCACCTGAAACTTTAGAGATGGGTATTTGTTCTGGTGGTTCCAGAGAGATTCCTTGTAACCCAGGAGCAGCCCCCAGCTCCTACACAGTGGGTGGGGTAGAAGACCCTGCCGGGCTCCTCGCAGTGCTGCATGGCAGGAGGACGGGGACAGCGGGCATGAGTGGAACCAGGGGAGGTTCAGGTTGGCTGCCAGGAGCAGCTTTGCCCTGAGAGGACAGCGGGGAAGTGGCTCTGGTGGCCCTGGCACTCTCTGTCCTCAGAGGTTTTCGGGGCCCAGCTGGATGAAGCCCTGAGTATCTGGGTGAGCCCTTGGAGCAGAAGGATGGGCCGGAACCCCCGAGCTCCCTCCCAGCCCCGCTTCTCCTTCGATCCCCTGACCCCTCATTGCAGCCTGAGGTGTTAGCAGTGCCTGGGCACCGCAGAGCGGGGATGCTCACGATGTTGGCTCCTGAACTGCACTTCTTCCTCCAGCTGAATGCTAACGTAGGCGCCTATGAGCTACCAAGTCTTCTCAAAAACAACCATCCTGGTGGCATCACTCCATCTAATTCTGCCATTTGTTGATTTCTTTTATATTCCTTCTCATTTCTGTTTCTGCACCAATTAACTTTATCATTTCTTTGTGTCTTGGCTGTTCTTTAGAGGCTTATGTATATTATGCTGTGTGTCCTGCTGTTCCCTTCTATGGCGTTATCTCAATCCGATGCTTTCACAACCCTGTCTTTGCAGTGCTCTCTTGTAAATCCCTCGAGTAGAACTTCAGCTGCTGCTGTATTGGCTTCAGCCTGTGGCTGTGGTTAAGACACCGTCTTTTCATATGCCTTAGAATTTTCCTGTCTTAAATTTTTTTCTGCTATCCAATTTAAAAACTGCTTTATCCTGTTTTGTATTATCTGGTGAGTTGTCTTTTACCTCTGTTCTCTTTGACTTTTTGAAAGGTAACATTTGAAAAGGATCAGAGGTTTTGCAGAAAACTAAGAGACCGAGTCTGGCTTGAAGGAGCAAAGACTGTACAGCTAAACAATTTAGAAACTGAATGGGAAAGAGAAGGAAAGGAAGCCTATTATCTCCCTCTGGAATATGATAGCCTCCTTTCTGATACCTTTTTATCTTTCCTGAAGTCTGTATTACTGGTGTTCTGCTTGGGAGAAGTTAATTAATCAACTGGTTTTGGCTTATTTTTCCCCTTTTCTCTTTTCTTAAAGGTAACTACCTCATATTTGAGGACAAAAAAAGAAGCCAATTCCTTCCCCCCATGCCGCTGTACAGTCTGTCCACTGGGTCTGCTGTGACCATTCAGCTCCCCGTGCTGCCCTGGTATTTCCTTAGGGAAGCTCTTCTGTTTTGCAGGTGTCCTGTGCATTTGACAGCCTGCTCCCCTGCTCCGTCTTGGCTCTCTCTCCATCACTTAGTTCTAGTGATGGTGGGGGAAGCTTCTACAGCTGCTTGAGGCTCTGCATCCTTCTCATAGGAAAGTCTTGCCTCCAATTTCCACAGATTCTCTTTGAAGAGGGGCTGTGTAATATCATTTATCACCTACCTGCAATGACTTCTTTCCTTCATGCTTATCTTCCTCCTAAAGTTTGTGTGCTCTTGAGCTCTAACTGCTCTGATGTCCTGCAGATGATGTTAGTTAAGATAAAGCTGTGAGCTGCCGGGCCTGCGCCAGCGCCGGCTTTCGCATAGGTGCCCTGGCGGGGCCAGTGCTGATGTGCCCGCCTGGCAGCGACGCTCTCAGCTCTGCTTGACCTGGCCAGGTCACCAGGCAACAACGAGCCCTGGTTTTCTAATGCCTGAGTTTTCTAATTCCTAACCAACTGCTGACTCACCTGGCACGTGTAAGATGACATAACTTTTGTCTGGAACCTTATTTTTAGTCTGTGTTAGTAATTACCTTGGACCTTAGTAATTCCTGCAGGTTTCCTAGGCCCTTTCGGGGTTTGTTTGTTGTGCTCACGGAGGCTGTTTTCTGTCCAGGGCCACTGGAGCTGCAGCGTTCTCGTTACTGCCCCGGTGAGCCGAGGCGTGACAGGTCTTCAGCCTTCTTTTCTGCTCAGATGTTGTCCCTTAGGGCTGTTACAGTATTGTGACCTTTTTACATGGACTTTGGCTGTAAATGTGCTCTGCTGAAAATGGCTTACGTTGCCCAAGGAAACAAAACAGGCAGTATTGGATTGGCACAAGAATTTTCCTACTAACAAAAAGGTTTCTATACCAACATCATCAGCATCACTAGGAACGCAGCTGCATGATTTTCTTTCAAATAGCATGTTTTAGGTGTAGTCTTAGGCCTTGTGCACTTTTTACTTCATGAAATAGATAATTATAAATTTTATTGACTCCACAGTTGTTTTTAGCACTTCTGAAGTTGATGAAATTGCTGTTTTACTTCGTAAATGGATTTGGTTTCATATTAAGTCAATGAAAAAATATGGAAAGCATGATCTCTTGGTGTCATTTCCATTAACCTGTTTCAGGCAAATGTCGAAATACTTAACTGCACAATTCCTTTAAGCGTTATGTGCTTTGGTGATGATAAAATGTTTGAATCAATCTGGTGTTTTTGATTTCCTTTAAGAGCAAGAAGATTAAATAATACCTCAGTCATATCTTATTTGTCATTCTCATCAATAATGTGTAGGATGACTGCCACTAGATACCGTGTGCATTAAAAATATCAAGGCAGTTTTACTTTAATCTTAACAGACTGAAGGAAAAACTCCCCAAATTTGATTTTAAAACTGTTAATCTTATTGTTTGTTCCAGGAGAAAAGACTGAAAGAAAAAGCAGCAAGGAGAGAAGCCAGGAACATGAATGCGGAGGTAAGGGCTTTTGATGTTTGATCCAGTTTATGACTGTAGAGTTGTGAAGCTGCTTTTCAGTTACTGCATTCCTTTAACAAGCCCTGATTTAGTTAATGACTCTTCAAAAATATTTTATGTTTCCTTTTTCTTTTTTATTCCCTTGCTTTGATCTGGTTATAGCGACTTAGGGTGGAAGGAGATGTAGTAAGCACATATACTTTTTCTTGCTCAGTAACAATAAAATGCTTTTTTTTTTGCTTTTGAGTTGCATCCTTTGCTCAGAGGGGTTTTTGGAATTGCAGTCTCTCTATTCTGTAGATTGAGCCAGTTGCAATTTCAGCTGCTATGCTGATGCTAGGGTTTTTTTTGGAATCCTGGGGCATGTATATTACTTGGTACAACTCTGCAGGAAAAAAAGATTTTTGATGAAATCTTATTTAAATTTGTTTCTGATTATTTTTTTAACCTGCAAGTGTTTACATTAAAGCTTATTTCTTTACCCTATTTGAGCCCACATACAAGCCTTTTTCTATCCTTTGCAATGTAAATATGTTACTAATTTTCCATTTACTTATTTAGTTTTTCAAGTTGCTTGGCCCATAATAAACTGATATTTCATTACACTGCACTGATTTTCCAAAATATGGGCACTGTAATGTATATTTTTAATACTGTATCTCATTATGTTACACATTCATAGTGACAGTTCGTTCTTGGCAGTTTGCCAAGGTCTTACTCCCTTGAGTAAATCCATGATGTTCTGTGTCGGATCCTTCCAAGCTGGGCAGGCACTGGGAGGCTTTAAGGATATGGATATAACTTCTACTGTAGTTCTGAAGAGGAAAGTAATTACAGTTTGAGATGCAAAGCCTAGTCATACCAAGCACTGTGTCTGTCCTCAAAGATGGCAAGCTACGAGAGCTGCTGGCATCACGACTCCCCAGTCAAGCCATAGACATTTTCTGTGTGTAATTGAGTATATAGAAAATGCACACTTTATAAAAAACTGAGCAAGTATTTAGGAAAATTGTGGAATGAATGATTAACAAACATCTTAGTATAGGGAGAAAACATTGATCAGACTAGGCTATCTCACAGTTAATGTTCAACGACTTGTTGATTTTGCCTCTTTTTAAGGATAAAAATCCCCCCAATGTCATATCATCCGTCAACTGGAGAAATAATCTATGCCTTTCAAAGGGATCTGGTTTTATATACTTTGCCATCATACTCTTTGCTAATCAAATGACTCTCTTTACTGCTTGAAAATGAATTAAGTTGATTTTGTTTAAAGGATTATGTGTCTTTGGTCTGTGACTGTGTGTGTGTACATGGTATGAGTTGAGTGGAGAATTGTATAATATAAAAATGCAATTTGATACCATCCTGAAGTGCAAAACTTGCAGTTTAGATTGTCAGATTTCCTGTTTTGGTGCGAATGACATACTGCTTTTGTGGGTGTCCTGTGTAAACCTGCTGCTGCTCTGGCTCCCTTCCCCAGCTGCCACTCTCACTCTGTGCGGGCAGGGATGGCGTCGCGCGCCGGGGCGACTCCTCCGACCAAGGCAGCTCTGAGGAAGCACTTTGGTTTCATGTATGTAAAATAAACAGACAAAAAAATCAAGACCATGAAGCAGGCATCCTGTTGAAACAGAAACTAGTTTAAAAAAATATAAGCTACCTAAATCAGGAGTTCAGACACTTTAGTGTGTTCACTAATGCCTTTGGAATATGCTGCTGCAACACGTGCTTCTTTTGGCAATTATTTGCTAGTATTATTTTCTTAAAAGGACAAGCAACGGAGAGCCCAAAACCAGCAAAAAAGGGTATTTTTAGCTATATTAAACAGTTTAGCAGCTGGAGAAAAAGGACTATATCAGCAGATACAAACTGCCCATTACTTTAGAGCAGCTGTGGTCATGTTTTATTCCACTGCTACTACACATTTTATTCTGGTC
Organism: Crypturellus tataupa; assembly: GCA_034781795.1. Lineage (NCBI taxonomy): Eukaryota > Metazoa > Chordata > Aves > Tinamiformes > Tinamidae > Crypturellus > Crypturellus tataupa. The sequence continues at coordinate 7,190,805 of JAWLRI010000837.1, read as the reverse complement.
ATTTGTATTTTTAACTGTTTGTTGTTTTTTTTTTTGTTTTGTTTGTTTTTTTAATAATAGCCTGTAGCCCAAATAGTTCATTTATCAAACTATTATTATTATTATTGTTGTTTGTATTATTATTATCTTTCAGTAGTAGCCTATGGAGTGTAATATGACCAAAATTATGTACTTCTGCATTCTAAGTATAAAGTAACAATTCCTCAGCCTCAGCTTTGGAGCCTGTGATCAGGTGCTGTGAGTGCCGGCTCCGGAGCCCTTGTGCTGTGCTGTCCTCGGGGCAGAGCCGCCCATGTGGCCAGAGAGCCTGGGGTGCGCTCGGCGTCGTAATGAGGGGCTGGCTATGGGGCGCCTTACTAGAGGCAAGGTCAAATTTCTGTAATCTTTCACATCCTTATTAATATAAATAATTAAAGAACATTTAAATCTCATTTGAATTGTAAAATGGAGGTTAAAACTGCAATGCAGCTAAATATGGCGGTATTTCTCATTTAGCGTGTTGAGGGTTTTGCTATTCTGTGTCTTAGAGGACTCCTTATGTGTTAAGTATTGTGAAGTGAGGAAGGGGCTTTGTTTTTAAGAACATTAATTTTATGGTTAAGATATTTTCCCAGTCTGTGGAATAGGAAGAGAACTAGAGCAGGAGTCAGGATAAGATGCTGTTTCCACCTCCAGATTTGCTTTGGGATCCTCCTCTGTGAACATCCAACATAATGCAAAAAACAACTGTGTTCTGGAGGGCATCAGCATCTGCTAGGAGGAATTGGGGCTCCTGTGAGCAGGAGCATGAGATAAACTGTGTTCAGTCGTGACAGTTTGGTCAACCCAAGCACTGACTGTCCTGTAGCAATTCCAAAAGTAGAAGTACCTGTGTACTAGTTAGATAAATTGTATTTTGCTTTTGACATTTTCCTATACTTGCTTCTTGCACCTGCCAGTACTCAGTCATTCTGAGAATACCTTCCCAAGCATTTGATGTTTTAAGAGCTTACAATGCAAACTGTGTACTCTGGTTGTACTACAGTTTTCATCTGGCTAGTCGCTTAATAAAATCTCGAAGTGTTGTGAGTTTGGCTGGAGGTGGTGACAGTAACTTGTGTTTGGCTCTCAATTCCTGTGCCATGCAGGCTGGGTAAGTTGATCAGTGTAACAAAGCTTTATACTTTATGGCTTTGTATTTCATGAGCTTATATTCCTCTTTGGGTTATTGTATCAATCACTTTATTCATTATTTTCTTAGAGTCACAGTCTTAGAAGACTGAAACACCACAGAAAACTGATTGTATTGCATGTTATAAAAGTAATGTAGCTCTCCTGGGTAATTTGCAAATCCCTTGTATTTGTCGGTATGGATTACTTGCTTTATGGCAGGATGCACACTCCTGATAGGATTTTTTGAGCAGAGGCAGAAATCACCTCCCTTGACCTGCAGGCAACACTCTTCTCAATGCAGCCCAGGCTACCATGGACCTTCCTGGCCACAAGGGCACTTTACTGCCTCAAGGTCTCCTTGTTCACCAGGACTCCCAGATTCAGGAATTGAGTTCTGCCTACATCACATCACTGCAAGTTGCAATCCTCCAAACGGCATTATATTTTCACCAGTTGCTTAACCTTCATGTGATATGAGATGCGTAAGTAGGTTAAATGTAGCTCAAGAAGTCATTCTGTCCAGTGGCAAAGTTCAAATGAGAAAGGGACTTCTCATGGACCCATGGCCAAGAATCTGTTGGGAGAAATATAATCTTCAAAATGTGCTGAGGTGTATCTTCATCTAGTGTATATGATTCCCTTAGTTATTGGAACTGGCTTCTACTTCCTGACAGCCCTACTTATGCCTTGAGTTTCCTTTTCCTTTCCTGTCTCATTATAAGACCAGAGATGCCAGTTTTCCTGGGCGTGGGAAAAAATAATTTCAGCAGAGAAGGGGTGTATGAGTGTGAAGGAGAAATTTGGCCTCATATTCTTATGTTTTTTGAGGAGATGCCACACTTTACCCAAAGGTGCCTTCATTAATTTTTCATGGCGACCTCTAAAAGTGACCCATATGGAAATTGCAGTATTTCCCTGTAGTGAGATTTTGGTATGAAGTGTTGCAAATTGCCTTTGACTTTAGGATCAAGTCCTTGCATACTGATTTAATAGGTTCAAAATAAATATTTTGCAAATGAGTGATAATTAAATGAGTATTTGTCAATCATATCTGAAGATAAAGTCTGAAGACTTAATAATTTATGATGTCAATTTGACCTTTTTTCAGCTGAGCGGATGTTTGAACACAGATAACCCTTTGCAGTTCTGTTCATTACCAAGGCATTCTCTGAATTGTGAGTGAATTCTAACCATGGAGTTTCAGGGAGCTCTCAACAGTGTTGGATACACCCAACACCCAAAACTGTCTGGAGGAACCTGTGTTCAGTGCAGCTTCCCTTCATTGCCTTGACTCAGCTGTGGGCTTTTTGCGCAAAAACAGCACTTCCCCTCTGGTACCTCTGCCTTCCATCCTTTGCCTTGCTCGTGTCCTTTCGCATAACAAACACCTCCATATTCTAGGTGAGCCAATGCTTCTCCAGCTGATAAATGCAGCTTTAATTTTCCTCCCTCAGAGGCAGCGGAGTTGAGGCATCCGTGTGAGTCGTGGGTTGTAGGTGCTGAGGAAATGGCTTTGTTAAAGGAAACGGAAGGAATTGCTTTGGGTGCAATTTATTTTGGCCTCTAGAAGAATAAACCATGATTGCCAAAAGAGATGTTTAAATAACTTTAATTTCAAAATCATCCTGTAGAGGTCATCAAATTAGATGTTTTCATTCTCAACTTGCTTGATGCCTGAATTTAATGTTTTTGTCAATATGTTGTAGTTTCTATTCTTTTTTAATATCCAGTTGATAATCTGATTAGTTATTGTTACTGCTTTGTGGTAGCCTCTAATGAAATGAATGTCTCAGTTCTCTTGCACGAGGCCTCTTGACGAGGCCTTTTATAGACAACTAGATATTGCCTCACGGTCACAGGCCCTGGTTGTCATGGGAGACTTTAACTTCCCCGACATCAACTGGAAGGACAACACAGCCAGGCACAAACAGTCCTGGAAGTTCCTG